>CAWUFW010017011.1:0-282784 GCA_963921515.1 Calotriton arnoldi
CAGCCGTCATCAGCCAGGCTTGCTTGAATCCAGTGGCAAAGTGAGCAAGGGACCCACGTCTGGGCATACCCCGCCAACTTAGGGCGACCAAAGCGATACAAAAGGGGATGATGGACGGAACGTTTGAGCCAATCAAACACTCACCCCCAGTCAACTGATCTGGGTTTAATCCATCATCATTCTTTAGCTCACTCCACCACCCCAGTTCAGACATGGCCATATGCAAATCAGTCTGACCCTGTGCCTCATGGGAACAGTCCAGCCCGAACTGCCAAGCCATGTCTTCCCTGGACCGGAAACAAGCATCCTAGGACCGGTTTCTGGCATTTCAGCCGTCATCAGCCAGGCTTGCTTGAATCCAGTGGCAAAGTGAGCAAGGGACCCACGTCTGGGCATACCCCCGCCAACTTAGGGCGACCAAAGCGATACAAAAGGGGATGATGGACGGAACGTTTGAGCCAATCAAACACTCACCCCCAGTCAACTGATCTGGGTTTAATCCATCATCATTCTTTAGCTCACTCCACCACCCCAGTTCAGACATGGCCATATGCAAACTCGAGTCTGACCCTGTGCCTCATGGGAACAGTCCAGCCCGAACTGCCAAGCCATGTCTTCCCTGGACCGGAAACAAGCATCCTAGGACCGGTTTCTGGCATTTCAGCCGTCATCAGCCAGGCTTGCTTGAATCCAGTGGCAAAGTGAGCAAGAGACCCACGTCTGGGCATACCCCCGCCAACTTAGGGCGACCAAAGCGATACAAAAGGGGATGATGGACGGAACGTTTGAGCCAATCAAACATTCACCCCCAGTCAACTGATCTGGGTTTAATCCATCATCATTCTTTAGCTCACTCCACCACCCCAGTTCAGACATGGCCATATGCAAATCAGTCTGACCCTGTGCCTCATGGGAACAGTCCAGCCCGAACTGCCAAGCCATGTCTTCCCTGGACCGGAAACAAGCATCCTAGGACCGGTTTCTGGCATTTCAGCCGTCATCAGCCAGGCTTGCTTGAATCCAGTGGCAAAGTGAGCAAGGGACCCACGTCTGGGCATACCCCGCCAACTTAGGGCGACCAAAGCGATACAAAAGGGGATGATGGACGGAACGTTTGAGCCAATCAAACACTCACCCCCAGTCAACTGATCTGGGTTTAATCCATCATCATTCTTTAGCTCACTCCACCACCCCAGTTCAGACATGGCCATATGCAAATCAGTCTGACCCTGTGCCTCATGGGAACAGTCCAGCCCGAACTGCCAAGCCATGTCTTCCCTGGACCGGAAACAAGCATCCTTTGACCGGTTTCTGGCATTTCAGCCGTCATCAGCCAGGCTTGCTTGAATCCAGTGGCAAAGTGAGCAAGGGACCCACGTCTGGGCATACCCCCGCCAACTTAGGGCGACCAAAGCGATACAAAAGGGGATGATGGACGGAACGCTTGAGCCAATCAAACACTCACCCCCAGTCAACTGATCTGGGTTTAATCCATCATCATTCTTTAGCTCACTCCACCACCCCAGTTCAGACATGGCCATATGCAAATCAGTCTGACCCTGTGCCTCATGGGAACAGTCCAGCCCGAACTGCCAAGCCATGTCTTCCCTGGACCGGAAACAAGCATCCTAGGACCGGTTCCTGGCATTTCAGCCGTCATCAGCCAGGCTTGCTTGAATCCAGTGGCAAAGTGAGCAAGGGACCCACGTCTGGGCATACCCCGCCAACTTAGGGCGACCAAAGCGATACAAAGGGGATGATGGACGGAACGTTTGAGCCAATCAAACACTCACCCCCAGTCAACTGATCTGGGTTTAATCCATCATCATTCTTTAGCTCACTCCACCACCCCAGTTCAGACATGGCCATATGCAAATCAGTCTGACCCTGTGCCTCATGGGAACAGTCCAGCCCGAACTGCCAAGCCATGTCTTCCCTGGACCGGAAACAAGCATCCTAGGACCGGTTTCTGGCATTTCAGCCGTCATCAGCCAGGCTTGCTTGAATCCAGTGGCAAAGTGAGCAAGGGACCCACGTCTGGGCATACCCCCGCCAACTTAGGGCGACCAAAGCGATACAAAAGGGGATGATGGACGGAACGTTTGAGCCAATCAAACACTCACCCCCAGTCAACTGATCTGGGTTTAATCCATCATCATTCTTTAGCTCACTCCACCACCCCAGTTCAGACATGGCCATATGCAAATCAGTCTGACCCTGTGCCTCATGGGAACAGTCCAGCCCAAACTGCCAAGCCATGTCTTCCCTGGACCGGAAACAAGCATCCTAGGACCGGTTTCTGGCATTTCAGCCGTCATCAACCAGGCTTGCTTGAATCCAGTGGCAAAGTGAGCAAGGGACCCACGTCTGGGCATACCCCGCCAACTTAGGGCGACCAAAGCGATACAAAAGGGGATGATGGACGGAACGCTTGAGCCAATCAAACACCCACCCCCAGTCAACTGATCTGGGTTTAATCCATCATCATTCTTTAGCTCACTCCACCACCCCAGTTCAGACATGGCCATATGCAAATCAGTCTGACCCTGTGCCTCATGGGAACAGTCCAGCCCGAACTGCCAAGCCATGTCTTCCCTGGACCGGAAACAAGCATCCTAGGACCGGTTTCTGGCATTTCAGCCGTCATCAGCCAGGCTTGCTTGAATCCAGTGGCAAAGTGAGCAAGGGACCCACGTCTGGGCATACCCCCGCCAACTTAGGGCGACCAAGCGATACAAAAGGGGATGATGGACGGAACGTTTGAGCCAATCAAACATTCACCCCCAGTCAACTGATCTGGGTTTAATCCATCATCATTCTTTAGCTCACTCCACCACCCCAGTTCAGACATGGCCATATGCAAATCAGTCTGACCCTGTGCCTCATGGGAACAGTCCAGCCCGAACTGCCAAGCCATGTCTTCCCTGGACCGGAAACAAGCATCCTAGGACCGGTTTCTGGCATTTCAGCCGTCATCAGCCAGGCTTGCTTGAATCCAGTGGCAAAGTGAGCAAGGGACCCACGTCTGGGCATACCCCGCCAACTTAGGGCGACCAAAGCGATACAAAAGGGGATGATGGACGGAACGTTTGAGCCAATCAAACACTCACCCCCAGTCAACTGATCTGGGTTTAATCCATCATCATTCTTTAGCTCACTCCACCACCCCAGTTCAGACATGGCCATATGCAAATCAGTCTGACCCTGTGCCTCATGGGAACAGTCCAGCCCGAACTGCCAAGCCATGTCTTCCCTGGACCGGAAACAAGCATCCTAGGACCGGTTTCTGGCATTTCAGCCGTCATCAGCCAGGCTTGCTTGAATCCAGTGGCAAAGTGAGCAAGGGACCCACGTCTGGGCATACCCCCGCCAACTTAGGGCGACCAAAGCGATACAAAAGGGGATGATGGACGGAACGTTTGAGCCAATCAAACACTCACCCCCAGTCAACTGATCTGGGTTTAATCCATCATCATTCTTTAGCTCACTCCACCACCCCAGTTCAGACATGGCCATATGCAAATCAGTCTGACCCTGTGCCTCATGGGAACAGTCCAGCCCGAACTGCCAAGCCATGTCTTCCCTGGACCGGAAACAAGCATCCTAGGACCGGTTTCTGGCATTTCAGCCGTCATCAGCCAGGCTTGCTTGAATCCAGTGGCAAACTGAGCAAGGGACCCACGTCTGGGCATACCCCCGCCAACTTAGGGCGACCAAAGCGATACAAAAGGGGATGATGGACGGAACGCTTGAGCCAATCAAACACTCACCCCCAGTCAACTGATCTGGGTTTAATCCATCATCATTCTTTAGCTCACTCCACCACCCCAGTTCAGACATGGCCATATGCAAATCAGTCTGACCCTGTGCCTCATGGGAACAGTCCAGCCCGAACTGCCAAGCCATGTCTTCCCTGGACCGGAAACAAGCATCCTAGGACCGGTTTCTGGCATTTCAGCCGTCATCAGCCAGGCTTGCTTGAATCCAGTGGCAAAGTGAGCAAGGGACCCACGTCTGGGCATACCCCCGCCAACTTAGGGCGATCAAAGCGATACAAAAGGGGATGATGGACGGAACGCTTGAGCCAATCAAACACTCACCCCCAGTCAACTGATCTGGGTTTAATCCATCATCATTCTTTAGCTCACTCCACCACCCCAGTTCAGACATGGCCATATGCAAATCAGTCTGACCCTGTGCCTCATGGGAACAGTCCAGCCCGAACTGCCAAGCCATGTCTTCCCTGGACCGGAAACAAGCATCCTAGGACCGGTTTCTGGCATTTCAGCCGTCATCAGCCAGGCTTGCTTGAATCCAGTGGCAAAGTGAGCAAGGGACCCACGTCTGGGCATACCCCCGCCAACTTAGGGCGACCAAAGCGATACAAAAGGGGATGATGGACGGAACGCTTGAGCCAATCAAACACTCACCCCCAGTCAACTGATCTGGGTTTAATCCATCATCATTCTTTAGCTCACTCCACCACCCCAGTTCAGACATGGCCATATGCAAATCAGTCTGACCCTGTGCCTCATGGGAACAGTCCAGCCCGAACTGCCAAGCCATGTCTTCCCTGGACCGGAAACAAGCATCCTAGGACCGGTTTCTGGCATTTCAGCCGTCATCAGCCAGGCTTGCTTGAATCCAGTGGCAAAGTGAGCAAGGGACCCACGTCTGGGCATACCCCCGCCAACTTAGGGCGACCAAAGCGATACAAAAGAGGATGATGGACGGAACGTTTGAGCCAATCAAACACTCACCCCCAGTCAACTGATCTGGGTTTAATCCATCATCATTCTTTAGCTCACTCCACCACCCCAGTTCAGACATGGCCATATGCAAATCAGTCTGACCCTGTGCCTCATGGGAACAGTCCAGCCCGAACTGCCAAGCCATGTCTTCCCTGGACCGGAAACAAGCATCCTAGGACCGGTTTCTGGCATTTCAGCCGTCATCAGCCAGGCTTGCTTGAATCCAGTGGCAAAGTGAGCAAGGGAACCACGTCTGGGCATACCCCCGCCAACTTAGGGCGACCAAAGCGATACAAAAGTGGATGATGGACGGAACGTTTGAGCCAATCAAACACTCACCCCCAGTCAACTGATCTGGGTTTAATCCATCATCATTCTTTAGCTCACTCCACCACCCCAGTTCAGACATGGCCATATGCAAATCAGTCTGACCCTATGCCTCATGGGAACAGTCCAGCCCGAACTGCCAAGCCATGTCTTCCCTGGACCGGAAACAAGCATCCTAGGACCGGTTTCTGGCATTTCAGCCGTCATCAGCCAGGCTTGCTTGAATCCAGTGGCAAAGTGAGCAAGGGACCCACGTCTGGGCATACCCCCGCCAACTTAGGGCGACCAAAGCGATACAAAGGGGATGATGGACGGAACGTTTGAGCCAATCAAACACTCACCCCCAGTCAACTGATCTGGGTTTAATCCATCATCATTCTTTAGCTCACTCCACCACCCCAGTTCAGACATGGCCATATGCAAATCAGTCTGACCCTGTGCCTCATGGGAACAGTCCAACCCGAACTGCCAAGCCATGTCTTCCCTGGACCGGAAACAAGCATCCTAGGACCGGTTTCTGGCATTTCAGCAGTCATCAGCCAGGCTTGCTTGAATCCAGTGGCAAAGTGAGCTAGGGACCCACGTCTGGGCATACCCCCGCCAACTTAGGGCGACCAAAGCGATACAAAAGGGGATGATGGACGGAACGTTTGAGCCAATCAAACACTCACCCCCAGTCAACTGATCTGGGTTTAATCCATCATCATTCTTTAGCTCACTCCACCACCCCAGTTCAGACATGGCCATATGCAAATCAGTCTGACCCTGTGCCTCATGGGAACAGTCCAGCCCGAACTGCCAAGCCATGTCTTCCCTGGACCGGAAACAAGCATCCTAGGACCGGTTTCTGGCATTTCAGCCGTCATCAGCCAGGCTTGCTTGAATCCAGTGGCAAAGTGAGCAAGGGACCCACGTCTGGGCATACCCCCGCCAACTTAGGGCAACCAAAGCAATACAAAAGGGGATGATGGACGGAACGTTTGAGCCAATCAAACACTCACCCCCAGTCAACTGATCTGGGTTTAATCCATCATCATTCTTTAGCTCACTCCACCACCCCAGTTCAGACATGGCCATATGCAAATCAGTCTGACCCTGTGCCTCATGGGAACAGTCCAGCCCGAACTGCCAAGCCATGTCTTCCCTGGACCGGAAACAAGCATCCTAGGACCGGTTTCTGGCATTTCAGCCGTCATCAGCCAGGCTTGCTTGAATCCAGTGGCAAAGTGAGCAAGGGACCCACGTCTGGGCATACCCCCGCCAACTTAGGGCGACCAAAGCGATACAAAAGGGGATGATGGACGGAACGTTTGAGCCAATCAAACACTCACCCCAGTCAACTGATCTGGGTTTAATCCATCATCATTCTTTAGCTCACTCCACCACCCCAGTTCAGACATGGCCATATGCAAATCAGTCTGACCCTGTGCCTCATGGGAACAGTCCAGCCCGAACTGCCAAGCCATGTCTTCCCTGGACCGGAAACAAGCATCCTTAGACCGGTTTCTGGCATTTCAGCCGTCATCAGCCAGGCTTGCTTGAATCCAGTGGCAAAGTGAGCAAGGGACCCACGTCTGGGCATACCCCGCCAACTTAGGGCGACCAAAGCGATACAAAAGGGGATGATGGATGGAACGTTTGAGCCAATCAAACACTCACCCCCAGTCAACTGATCTGGGTTTAATCCATCATCATTCTTTAGCTCACTCCACCACCCCAGTTCAGACATGGCCATATGCAAATCAGTCTGACCCTGTGCCTCATGGGAACAGTCCAGCCCGAACTGCCAAGCCATGTCTTCCCTGGACCGGAAACAAGCATCCTAGGACCGGTTTCTGGCATTTCAGCCGTCATCAGCCAGGCTTGCTTGAATCCAGTGGCAAAGTGAGCAAGGGACCCACGTCTGGGCATACCCCCGCCAACTTAGGGCGACCAAAGCGATACAAAAGGGGATGATGGACGGAACGTTTGAGCCAATCAAACACTCACCCCCAGTCAACTGATCTGGGTTTAATCCATCATCATTCTTTAGCTCACTCCACCACCCCAGTTCAGACATGGCCATATGCAAATCAGTCTGACCCTGTGCCTCATGGGAACAGTCCAGCCCGAACTGCCAAGCCATGTCTTCCCTGGACCGGAAACAAGCATCCTAGGACCGGTTTCTGGCATTTCAGCCGTCATCAGCCAGGCTTGCTTGAATCCAGTGGCAAAGTGAGCAAGGGACCCACGTCTGGGCATACCCCCGCCAACTTAGGGCGACCAAAGCGATACAAAAGGGGATGATGGACCGGAACGTTTGAGCCAATCAAACACTCACCCCCAGTCAACTGATCTGGGTTTAATCCATCATCATTCTTTAGCTCACTCCACCACCCCAGTTCAGACATGGCCATATGCAAATCAGTCTGACCCTGTGCCTCATGGGAACAGTCCAGCCCGAACTGCCAAGCCATGTCTTCCCTGGACCGGAAACAAGCATCCTAGGACCGGTTTCTGGCATTTCAGCCGTCATCAGCCAGGCTTGCTTGAATCCAGTGGCAAAGTGAGCAAGGGACCCACGTCTGGGCATACCCCCGCCAACTTAGGGCGACCAAAGCGATACAAAAGGGGATGATGGACGGAACGTTTGAGCCAATCAAACACTCACCCCCAGTCAACTGATCTGGGTTTAATCCATCATCATTCTTTAGCTCACTCCACCACCCCAGTTCAGACATGGCCATATGCAAATCAGTCTGACCCTGTGCCTCATGGGAACAGTCCAGCCCGAACTGCCAAGCCATGTCTTCCCTGGACCGGAAACAAGCATCCTAGGACCGGTTTCTGGCATTTCAGCCGTCATCAGCCAGGCTTGCTTGAATCCAGTGGCAAAGTGAGCAAGGGACCCACGTCTGGGCATACCCCGCCAACTTAGGGCGACCAAAGCGATACAAAAGGGGATGATGGACGGAACGTTTGAGCCAATCAAACACTCACCCCCAGTCAACTGATCTGGGTTTAATCCATCATCATTCTTTAGCTCACTCCACCACCCCAGTTCAGACATGGCCATATGCAAATCAGTCTGACCCTGTGCCTCATGGGAACAGTCCAGCCCGAACTGCCAAGCCATGTCTTCCCTGGACCGGAAACAAGCATCCTAGGACCGGTTTCTGGCATTTCAGCCGTCATCAGCCAGGCTTGCTTGAATCCAGTGGCAAAGTGAGCAAGGGACCCACGTCTGGGCATACCCCCGCCAACTTAGGGCGACCAAAGCGATACAAAAGGGGATGATGGACGGAACGTTTGAGCCAATCAAACACTCACCCCCAGTCAACTGATCTGGGTTTAATCCATCATCATTCTTTAGCTCACTCCACCACCCCAGTTCAGACATGGCCATATGCAAATCAGTCTGACCCTGTGCCTCATGGGAACAGTCCAGCCCGAACTGCCAAGCCATGTCTTCCCTGGACCGGAAACAAGCATCCTAGGACCGGTTTCTGGCATTTCAGCCGTCATCAGCCAGGCTTGCTTGAATCCAGTGGCAAAGTGAGCAAGGGACCCACGTCTGGGCATACCCCCGCCAACTTAGGGCGACCAAAGCGATACAAAAGGGGATGATGGACGGAACGTTTGAGCCAATCAAACACTCACCCCCAGTCAACTGATCTGGGTTTAATCCATCATCATTCTTTAGCTCACTCCACCTCCCCAGTTCAGACATGGCCATATGCAAATCAGTCTGACCCTGTGCCTCATGGGAACAGTCCAGCCCGAACTGCCAAGCCATGTCTTCCCTGGACCTGAAACAAGCATCCTAGGACCGGTTTCTGGCATTTCAGCCGTCATCAGCCAGGCTTGCTTGAATCCAGTGGCAAAGTGAGCAAGGGACCCACGTCTGGGCATACCCCCGCCAACTTAGGGCGACCAAAGCGATACAAAAGAGGATGATGGACGGAACGTTTGAGCCAATCAAACACTCACCCCCAGTCAACTGATCTGGGTTTAATCCATCATCATTCTTTAGCTCACTCCACCACCCCAGTTCAGACATGGCCATATGCAAATCAGTCTGACCCTGTGCCTCATGGGAACAGTCCAGCCCGAACTGCCAAGCCATGTCTTCCCTGGACCGGAAACAAGCATCCTAGGACCGGTTTCTGGCATTTCAGCCGTCATCAGCAAGGCTTGCTTGAATCCAGTGGCAAAGTGAGCAAGGGACCCACGTCTGGGCATACCCCCGCCAACTTAGGGCGACCAAAGCGATACAAAAGGGGATGATGGACGGAACGTTTGAGCCAATCAAACACTCACCCCCAGTCAACTGATCTGGGTTTAATCCATCATCATTCTTTAGCTCACTCCACCACCCCAGTTCAGTCATGGCCATATGCAAATCAGTCTGACCCTGTGCCTCATGGGAACAGTCCAGCCCAAACTGCCAAGCCATGTCTTCCCTGGACCGGAAACAAGCATCCTAGGACCGGTTTCTGGCATTTCAGCCGTCATCAGCCAGGCTTGCTTGAATCCAGTGGCAAAGTGAGCAAGGGAACCACGTCTGGGCATGCCCCCGCCAACTTAGGGCGACCAAAGCGATACAAAAGGGGATGATGGACGGAACGTTTGAGCCAATCAAACACTCACCCCCAGTCAACTGATCTGGGTTTAATCCATCATCATTCTTTAGCTCACTCCACCACCCCAGTTCAGACATGGCCATATGCAAATCAGTCTGACCCTGTGCCTCATGGGAACAGTCCAGCCCGAACTGCCAAGCCATGTCGTCCCTGGACCGGAAACAAGCATCCTAGGACCGGTTTCTGGCATTTCAGCCGTCATCAGCAAGGCTTGCTTGAATCCAGTGGCAAAGTGAGCAAGGGACCCACGTCTGGGCATACCCCCGCCAACTTAGGGCGACCAAAGCGATACAAAAGGGGATGATGGACGGAACGTTTGAGCCAATCAAACACTCACCCCCAGTCAACTGATCTGGGTTTAATCCATCATCATTCTTTAGCTCACTCCACCACCCCAGTTCAGACATGGCCATATGAAAATCAGTCTGACCCTGTGCCTCATGGGAACAGTCCAGCCCGAACTGCCAAGCCATGTCTTCCCTGGACCGGAAACAAGCATCCTAGGACCGGTTTCTGGCATTTCAGCCGTCATCAGCCAGGCTTGCTTGAATCCAGTGGCAAAGTGAGCAAGGGACCCACGTCTGGGCATACCCCCGCCAACTTAGGGCGACCAAAGCGATACAAAAGGGGATGATGGACGGAACGTTTGAGCCAATCAAACACTCACCCCCAGTCAACTGATCTGGGTTTAATCCATCATCATTCTTTAGCTCACTCCACCACCCCAGTTCAGACATGGCCATATGCAAATCAGTCTGACCCTGTGCCTCATGGGAACAGTCCAGCCCGAACTGCCAAGCCATGTCTTCCCTGGACCGGAAACAAGCATCCTAGGACCGGTTTCTGGCATTTCAGCCGTCATCAGCCAGGCTTGCTTGAATCCAGTGGCAAAGTGAGCAAGGGACCCACGTCTGGGCATAACCCCGCCAACTTAGGGCGACCAAAGCGATACAAAAGAGGATGATGGCGGAACGTTTGAGCCAATCAAACACTCACCCCCAGTCAACTGATCTGGGTTTAATCCATCATCATTCTTTAGCTCACTCCACCACCCCAGTTCAGACATGGCCATATGCAAATCAGTCTGACCCTGTGCCTCATGGGAACAGTCCAGCCTGAACTGCCAAGCCATGTCTTCCCTGGACCGGAAACAAGCATCCTAGGACCGGTTTCTGGCATTTCAGCCGTCATCAGCAAGGCTTGCTTGAATCCAGTGGCAAAGTGAGCAAGGGACCCACGTCTGGGCATACCCCGCCAACTTAGGGCGACCAAAGCGATACAAAAGGGGATGATGGACGGAACGCTTGAGCCAATCAAACACTCACCCCCAGTCAACTGATCTGGGTTTAATCCATCATCATTCTTTAGCTCACTCCACCACCCCAGTTCAGACATGGCCATATGCAAATCAGTCTGACCCTGTGCCTCATGGGAACAGTCCAGCCCGAACTGCCAAGCCATGTCTTCCCTGGACCGGAAACAAGCATCCTAGGACCGGTTTCTGGCATTTCAGCCGTCATCAGCCAGGCTTGCTTGAATCCAGTGGCAAAGTGAGCAAGGGAACCACGTCTGGGCATACCCCCGCCAACTTAGGGCGACCAAAGCGATACAAAAGGGGATGATGGACAGAACGTTTGAGCCAATCAAACACTCACCCCCAGTCAACTGATCTGGGTTTAATCCATCATCATTCTTTAGCTCACTCCACCACCCCAGTTCAGACATGGCCATATGCAAATCAGTCTGACCCTGTGCCTCATGGGAACAGTCCAGCCCGAACTGCCAAGCCATGTCTTCCCTGGACTGGAAACAAGCATCCTAGGACCGGTTTCTGGCATTTCAGCCGTCATCAGCCAGGCTTGCTTGAATCCAGTGGCAAAGTGAGCAAGGGACCCACGTCTGGGCATATATCCGCCAACTTAGGGCGACCAAAGCGATACAAAAGGGGATGATGGACGGAACGTTTGAGCCAATCAAACACTCACCCCCAGTCAACTGATCTGGGTTTAATCCATCATCATTCTTTAGCTCACTCCACCACCCCAGTTCAGACATGGCCATATGCAAATCAGTCTGACCCTGTGCCTCATGGGAACAGTCCAGCCCGAACTGCCAAGCCATGTCTTCCCTGGACCGGAAACAAGCATCCTAGGACCGGTTTCTGGCATTTCAGCCGTCATCAGCCAGGCTTGCTTGAATCCAGTGGCAAAGTGAGCAAGGGACCCACGTCTGGGCATACCCCCGCCAACTTAGGGCGACCAAAGCGATACAAAAGGGGATGATGGACGGAACGTTTGAGCCAATCAAACACTCACCCCCAGTCAACTGATCTGGGTTTAATCCATCATCATTCTTTAGCTCACTCCACCACCCCAGTTCAGACATGGCCATATGCAAATCAGTCTGACCCTGTGCCTCATGGGAACAGTCCAGCCCGAACTGCCAAGCCATGTCTTCCCTGGACCGGAAAGAAGCATCCTAGGACCGGTTTCTGGCATTTCAGCCATCATCAGCCAGGCTTGCTTGAATCCAGTGGCAAAGTGAGCAAGGGACCCACGTCTGGGCATACCCCCGCCAACTTAGGGCGACCAAAGCGATACAAAAGGGGATGATGGACGGAACGTTTGAGCCAATCAAACACTCACCCCCAGTCAACTGATCTGGGTTTAATCCATCATCATTCTTTAGCTCACTCCACCACCCCAGTTCAGACATGGCCATATGCAAATCAGTCTGACCCTGTGCCTCATGGGAACAGTCCAGCCCGAACTGCCAAGCCATGTCTTCCCTGGACCGGAAACAAGCATCCTAGGACCGGTTTCTGGCATTTCAGCCGTCATCAGCCAGGCTTGCTTGAATCCAGTGGCAAAGTGAGCAAGGGACCCACGTCTGGGCATACCCCCGCCAACTTAGGGCGACCAAAGCGATACAAAAGGGGATGATGGACGGAACGTTTGAGCCAATCAAACAATCACCCCCAGTCAACTGATCTGGGTTTAATCCATCATCATTCTTTAGCTCACTCCACCACCCCAGTTCAGACATGGCCATATGCAAATCAGTCTGACCCTGTGCCTCATGGGAACAGTCCAGCCCAAACTGCCAAGCCATGTCTTCCCTGGACCGGAAACAAGCATCCTAGGACCGGTTTCTGGCATTTCAGCCGTCATCAGCCAGGCTTGCTTGAATCCAGTGGCAAAGTGAGCAAGGGACCCACGTCTGGGCATACCCCCGCCAACTTAGGGCGACCAAAGCGATACAAAAGGGGATGATGGACGGAACGTTTGAGCCAATCAAACACTCACCCCCAGTCAACTGATCTGGGTTTAATACATCATCATTCTTTAGCTCACTCCACCACCCCAGTTCAGACATGGCCATATGCAAATCAGTCTGACCCTGTGCCTCATGGGAACAGTCCAGCCCGAACTGCCAAGCCATGTCTTCTCTGGACCGGAAACAAGCATCCTAGGACCGGTTTCTGGCATTTCAGCCGTCATCAGCCAGGCTTGCTTGAATCCAGTGGCAAAGTGAGCAAGGGACCCACGTCTGGGCATACCCCGCCAACTTAGGGCGACCAAAGCGATACAAAAGGGGATGATGGACGGAACATTTGAGCCAATCAAACACTCACCCCCAGTCAACTGATCTGGGTTTAATCCATCATCATTCTTTAGCTCACTCCACCACCCCAGTTCAGACATGGCCATATGCAAATCAGTCTGACCCTGTGCCTCATGGGAACAGTCCAGCCCGAACTGCCAAGCCATGTCTTCCCTGGACCGGAAACAAGCATCCTAGGACCGGTTTCTGGCATTTCAGCCGTCATCAGCCAGGCTTGCTTGAATCCAGTGGCAAAGTGAGCAAGGGACCCACGTCTGGGCATACCCCCGCCAACTTAGGGCGACCAAAGCGATACAAAAGGGGATGATGGACGGAACGTTTGAGCCAATCAAACACTCACCCCCAGTCAACTGATCTGGGTTTAATCCATCATCATTCTTTAGCTCACTCCACCACCCCAGTTCAGACATGGCCATATGCAAATCAGTCTGACCCTGTGCCTCATGGGAACAGTCCAGCCCGAACTGCCAAGCCATGTCTTCCCTGGACCGGAAACAAGCATCCTAGGACCGGTTTCTGGCATTTCAGCCGTCATCAGCCAGGCTTGCTTGAATCCAGTGGCAAAGTGAGCAAGGGACCCACGTCTGGGCATACCCCCGCCAACTTAGGGCGACCAAAGCGATACAAAAGGGGATGATGGACGGAACGTTTGAGCCAATCAAACACTCACCCCCAGTCAACTGATCTGGGTTTAATCCATCATCATTCTTTAGCTCACTCCACCACCCCAGTTCAGACATGGCCATATGCAAATCAGTCTGACCCTGTGCCTCATGGGAACAGTCCAGCCCGAACTGCCAAGCCATGTCTTCCCTGGACCGGAAACAAGCATCCTAGGACCGGTTTCTGGCATTTCAGCCATCATCAGCCAGGCTTGCTTGAATCCAGTGGCAAAGTGAGCAAGGGACCCACGTCTGGGCATACCCCCGCCAACTTAGGGCGACCAAAGCGATACAAAGGGGATGATGGACGGAACGTTTGAGCCAATCAAACACTCACCCCCAGTCAACTGATCTGGGTTTAATCCATCATCATTCTTTAGCTCACTCCACCACCCCAGTTCAGACATGGCCATATGCAAATCAGTCTGACCCTGTGCCTCATGGGAACAGTCCAGCCCGAACTGCCAAGCCATGTCTTCCCTGGACCGGAAACAAGCATCCTAGGACCGGTTTCTGGCATTTCAGCCGTCATCAGCCAGGCTTGCTTGAATCCAGTGGCAAAGTGAGCAAGGGACCCACGTCTGGGCATACCCCCGCCAACTTAGGGCGACCAAAGCGATACAAAAGGGGATGATGGACGGAACGTTTGAGCCAATCAAACACTCACCCCCAGTCAACTGATCTGGGTTTAATCCATCATCATTCTTTAGCTCACTCCACCACCCCAGTTCAGACATGGCCATATGCAAATCAGTCTGACCCTGTGCCTCATGGGAACAGTCCAGCCCGAACTGCCAAGCCATGTCTTCCCTGGACCGGAAACAAGCATCCTAGGACCGGTTTCTGGCATTTCATCCGTCATCATCCAGGCTTGCTTGAATCCAGTGGCAAAGTGAGCAAGGGACCCATGTCTGGGCATACCCCCGCCAACTTAGGGCGACCAAAGCGATACAAAAGGGGATGATGGACGGAACGTTTGAGCCAATCAAACACTCACCCCCAGTCAACTGATCTGGGTTTAATCCATCATCATTCTTTAGCTCACTCCACCACCCCAGTTCAGACATGGCCATATGCAAATCAGTCTGACCCTGTGCCTCATGGGAACAGTCCAGCCCGAACTGCCAAGCCATGTCTTCCCTGGACCGGAAACAAGCATCCTAGGACCGGTTTCTGGCATTTCAGCCGTCATCAGCCAGGCTTGCTTGAATCCAGTGGCAAAGTGAGCAAGGGACCCACGTCTGGGCATACCCCCGACAACTTAGGGCGACCAAAGCGATACAAAAGGGGATGATGGACGGAACGTTTGAGCCAATCAAACACTCACCCCCAGTCAACTGATCTGGGTTTAATCCATCATCATTCTTTAGCTCACTCCACCACTCCAGTTCAGACATGGCCATATGCAAATCAGTCTGACCCTGTGCCTCATGGGAACAGTCCAGCCCGAACTTCCAAGCCATGTCTTCCCTGGACCGGAAACAAGCATCCTAGGACCGGTTTCTGGCATTTCAGCCGTCATCAGCCAGGCTTGCTTGAATCCAGTGGCAAAGTGAGCAAGGGACCCACGTCTGGGCATACCCCCGCCAACTTAGGGCGACCAAAGCGATACAAAAGGGGATGATGGACGGAACGTTTGAGCCAATCAAACACTCACCCCTAGTCAACTGATCTGGGTTTAATCCATCATCATTCTTTAGCTCACTCCACCACCCCAGTTCAGACATGGCCATATGCAAATCAGTCTGACCCTGTGCCTCATAGGAACAGTCCAGCCCGAACTGCCAAGCCATGTCTTCCCTGGACCGGAAACAAGCATCCTAGGACCGGTTTCTGGCATTTCAGCCATCATCAGCCAGGCTTGCTTGAATCCAGTGGCAAAGTGAGCAAGGGACCCACGTCTGGTCATACCCCCGCCAACTTAGGGCGACCAAAGCGATACAAAAGGGGATGATGGACGGAACGTTTGAGCCAATCAAACACTCACCCCCAGTCAACTGATCTGGGTTTAATCCATCATCATTCTTTAGCTCACTCCACCACCCCAGTTCAGACATGGCCATATGCAAATCAGTCTGACCCTGTGCCTCATGGGAACAGTCCAGCCCGAACTGCCAAGCCATGTCTTCCCTGGACCGGAAACAAGCATCCTAGGACCGGTTTCTGGCATTTCAGCCGTCATCAGCCAGGCTTGCTTGAATCCAGTGGCAAAGTGAGCAAGGGACCCACGTCTGGGCATACCCCCGCCAACTTAGGGCGACCAAAGCGATACAAAAGGGGATGATGGACGGAACGTTTGAGCCAATCAAACACTCACCCCCAGTCAACTGATCTGGGTTTAATCCATCATCATTCTTTAGCTCACTCCACCACCCCAGTTCAGACATGGCCATATGCAAATCAGTCTGACCCTGTGCCTCATGGGAACAGTCCAGCCCGAACTGCCAAGCCATGTCTTCCCTGGACCGGAAACAAGCATCCTAGGACCGGTTTCTGGCATTTCAGCCGTCATCAGCCAGGCTTGCTTGAATCCAGTGGCAAAGTGAGCAAGGGACCCACGTCTGGGCATACCCCCGCCAACTTAGGGCGACCAAAGCGATTGTTATTTAATGCATCCACACACACACACGCATGCATGCACGCACACGCACACACACACACACACACAAACACACACACATATATATATAGATATCACATTTTCAAATTTTAAAATAATGTGGTTGACTAGATTAGGGCTGAGGAAAAGCTTCTTTTGGCCATATCAAAACTCAATAGTTGGCTCTGCATTTCGCATTGCAAAAAAACCCATTGCAAAGCCATGGGACAGCCAACCCCAAAGTTGGCTGACTCTAGGCAAGTGGACATCGGTATCCAGATATATGGAAATTCGGTGGTACACATGAAAAAAGTTTGGTTTTCAGCGGGTGTCTCGCGAGTCGGAGGGAAGATGGCCAGCAACCATTATAGGTTCTGGATTCGACTGCTGGGGAGCGTTAAAAAACACAAGCAAAGTTAAATACTAAAATCAGTAACTGGCTTTGCTTGGAAGGCCTGAGGTATGTTGTGGCTAGTCCCTGTCCCCATACTCCAGTGAGTAGTAGTAGCCACCTCAGCAGGTTAGGCAGAAGACCAGGCTCTGTTGCCAACCGCTAGCATGGGTTAGCCTGCTACAGCGGAGTTGGACTCAGGGCCTGGCATAGGCAGTGCACAGCAGGGGTTTGATTATAAGTAAATCATAGAAAAAACAATGAAGTTCAACAAAACAAAATGATTATGTTTAAGACTCATGTGTGTTAAACCAATAAAAATTGCCAGTTAAGTTTAGGCATGCCAACAACACACAACATAACTCATGAACAGTTGCCATGAAAACACACTTTTTTGGCAATGGCATAGATAGACAAAACAGTTAACTCGATGGTAGTCAACCATGAGTAATAAAACATGTTTTGGAACACTTCAGAAGCATTAAAAACGACAACAAGGATTATGCCATTGCAAGAAACTTTGCAGATGTACTTGCAAGTAATCCTGATTTGGCAGAATATTTTGGTATGGACATAGGGCCATAGTTATAATTATTTCACACGCTACGCGACACAGCAAGACACCTTATCTATTAAAGTATGGCGCATTCCTACTCTCTGCTGCCTGTGCTGGCGCACCAACTCCTGCCTAGTGCTAATGCAGGAACCCTTGCACTATGCAAGGGTGCCTGCAGTACAGGCAGGATAGTTTTTGTGTAGGAAGCAACACCTTTCAACAGAAAAACAATAATCTAAGGTTTTTTCCTCTTTCTACGTGTGCCGCATACACAGCACATGTAGAAAGAGATAAAAACAAGGAGAAACAAATATATTTCTCCGCATTATGCCTGCCCTGGGAAAGAGTAGCAATCTGACGCATTCCCAGGTATACGAGTATTGGTAAATTTGGTAAAGCTTCAGAATCCATGGGTGAATGCTTGGGAACACCCCGCTCCATCCATGGAATGCCTCCCTCGGGCATAGTTGCCTTGCATTACTCCAGATTTACCAAGCCACACAAGGTGACATGGTGTGACTTGGTAATTCTCATTATAGGTTTTGAGTTGCCCTGTGCCCTCTTGCATGTCGCAAGGGTGACACAAAACTCTTGATAAACATGCTCCAGAGTTCCACGGCACCCGAGGTTAGATGACATAACACTACAATTGAGCATATTCGAAACCAAATACTTAACTGAATTTCAGACTAAGTTTTCAGGGGGCTTAAATCTGAATATAGAATTCCTCTGTATTAAGAATGGAGTATACATTTATAGGAAGTTGAATGCTTTGATTGTTTCTGTGTTCAAAGGTTTTTTTTCATCCTTCATTCTATTTATATTGAAATGTTATCTCACATTTGAATCATGATCTAGAACTCACACAAAATCTATATTATCCTTTGGGACAGTGAGTACCTATTAAATGAAATATTCTGCATAATGACTAGAATTGGAAACACTATGATAATTCATTTTGATGGATTAAACTACTGGAGCTTGATTATGATCTATTATCGCCATTCGAAAGAAGCTGCTTTTATTACATAGACTGCAACTGAGGTATTCTGTGTTAAATGTTCTTATACGTATCTCAATGATGTTTTTTCATTCATACTCATTTATGAATAGCACAAGTGAGTCTTTTCCTGCATCAATTTAAAATATGGAAAGAAGAGAATATGTTTAAATGATTTAAATAAATTGTGACTGATAATGCACAGACAGTTTTTTTCTATGTGTATGAAACATTAATAGTATGTTTGTGAAATGATAATTATGCTATACAGGGTTCACACAACATCAATGTAAAAAATATCGATGTTAAAAATATCGAGTAAAAAATGTAGACAACAAAAATATCGACTCCTATACTTAAACAGGAAAGTACAAAAATATCGATGTAAAAAATATAGATGTATACAATATCGACTTTTATATAAATATAAAATAAAATAATATGTATTAAATATATTAAAGATTAAATTTAATTTTAAAAAAATAAAATACATTTAATATACATTATAATTAAATATGACAAATAAATTTAATCAAAAAAATAAACACACAAACATAATAATTTATACATATATATTTACTTTAAAACAATTAATAAACTATTATTTTTAGTTTATGTTAAAAGTTTAAAATAATATAAAAATAAAAATAATTATTAATGATTTAAAATATAAAAAAACAAAAACATTAAACTATAAAAACATATTTTAACTTAAATTTCACAATACAATCAGTGCAAAAGTAGGGAAAGTGTTGGATAGCAAAGGGGGAGAAATAACTATTCCCACTCCAGTGAGTGCAACAGTAGGGTAAGAGTTGGATAGCGGAGAAATTAAATTTACTATTCCAACTCCAGTGAGTTCAACAGTAGGGAAAGTGTTAGATAGCGGAGGGGTAAAAATTACTATTCCCACTCCAGTAAAAGGCAACAGTAGGGAAAGTGTTGGATAGCGGAGGGGTAAAAATTACTATTCCCAATCCAAAAAGTGCAACAGTAGGGAAAGTGTTGGATAGCGGAGGGGTGAAAATTACTATTCCCACTCCACTGAGTGCAACAGTAGGATAACTGTTGGATAGAGGAGGGGTAACATTTACTATTCCCACTCCACTGAGTGCAACAGTAGGGAGAGTGCTGGATAGCGAAGGTGTAAAAATTACTATGAAAGATAAGGTAGTCGCTATATGTGGTTCCCAGTTGATGAAGGTGAGGGAATTTCTTCTGTTCATTACCGGTATCTGGTAATGAGGCACACATTAAAATAACGTGAGGCAAAAATATCCATAAAGCACACACACTCATTCTAGACTCTCATACTAATTACCCCTTTAAAAGGAAATGAAGTGCCTCTTCGGCAAATCCCCGCGGTCTCGAGGGGGAATATCTGTGGGATAAGAATGCCAAATTAAGCCCAGTGCGCGGACGACATACCTGTCTCTGTCGTGTGGAAGCAGCTGAGTAATACTCACAGTAAAGCCCCTTCGTTCTGGCCCGTTACCTGCCCTGCCGCTGGATGGACGCCGGAGGAATGCAAGGCGGCGTCCACCCGGTGAAGAATGCTGGAGGGCGGAAGTGACAGGGTTTCGAGGGAGGAGGGGGGCGTGTACTACAGGAAGCAGCTCAGTTCGGTAGTGGTAGGCGGGCAGAGCTGAGTCGAGCGGCCATCTTGGAAGGTTTTTTTTAATAACAATTAAACCACCCGTATAGTGTCATTGACGTTGCGTGTATTTGTGATGATGGTCTCTCACGTAAACTGATGAGTAGTCAATGTTGGCGGCGGGCATGGTAGTTTTACCATATGTATTATGGTTACCAAAGTGACAATTCGTTATCCTCGCCCCATTTTGTGATGTAAGCATAATGTATGCAACTTGCTAAAGTTAAATGGTCAGTATTCTGCATTTTCAAGCGGGGGCCTGGACTCCCCCTAGTGATACCTGTTAAGGTCACCACACCTGCTTATCGACGTTATAGATGCTGTATGGGTCTTACAGCTGTACTAAGGTACACATTACGGTCATAATGGGACGTTCAGTGAAATTAGTTTACCTGTGGTAGTCTAGTACAGGTGTCCCATTTATGTCCATACCACCAGTGTACATCAACTGCTTGTAAGCCCCATACTAAGGAACGACCCATCCCATACCGTGATGGAGAAAAGTACAGTGTGCCTTGGACGGGCTGTCTGTCAGATGGTCGGGTGACCCTTACCGACTGGTTTGGGGATGATCCATCTGAGTGTGCTAGTATTCGACTACTGTGTTTTCAGGTAACAAGTTCCGCCCAAGGTATGTCATCGTTTAATCCCCGTGTGTTACATTTTAATCGGAACACCCAGCGTTGTTCTTGCCTGAACAGTGTAGTGGGAGTCCATTGGGGTTGGCTTCAATGATGGTCCATTTCATGTCATTAGGAGCATGGTTCATCTCTAGGAAATGATTTTGTAGCTTGGTGTTTGTCTTCATGCACCGTATGGTGCTTTTGTGTTCCCCTATGCGTAGTTTGACGGGTCTGGTTATCATACCAACGTATTGTTTGCGGCATGGGCATGTGATTAGATATATGCAATTCTTTGTGTTGCAATTCGTATGTCGTTTTTGTACCCATGATCTGGCCAGATCTAGGTCAATTTGCTTGGATGCTTCAGTCAGTGGACATACGGAGCAGGTGCCACATGGATAGTGACCCTCAAATGGTGGAAGAGCCCACAGGGTGGGTTGAGTATTAATGAATTGTTTAGGTCGTGTATGGACAAGGAAGTCTTTGAAATTCTGTGTGCGTTTGAATGAGAAGAGTGGAGTAGGTCCAGGGTTAAATTCTCCTGTCTCCAAAATACCCCAGTGTTTTCTAATCAGTTTCTGGATTCTGTTGGAGTTGGGGGTGAACGTAGTTACACATGTAAGTGCATTGGTTTGGGGTTTCTCCTTGACTTCTAACAGGGCATCCCTGTGGTTATTCCTGGCTCATTTATGTGCTTTTCTTATAGTACTCTGGGAGTAGTTGCGTGCCGACGAATTGTGCGACAGGATGGAAGATTGTTTTTCAAATTCACAGATGGTATTGCAATTGCGGCGGAGCCATAGAAATTGTCACACTGGGAGATTGTCCCTGAGTGCCTTGGGATGGTGGCTCTGGTACATCAGGAGACTATTCCGGTCCGTGGGTTTTTTGCAGTTCGTGGTTCGCAGTGACCCTTCTTGTAGGGTAATCCAGAGATCCAGAAAAGCAACGCTCTCTTTGGATATAGTACCTGTGAATTTCAGAAAGGGGTCTAGGGTGTTTAGCCATTCACAAAATGTGGTACATCCATCCTCATCTCCTCTCCAGAAGAGTAAAATGTCATCGATATAGCATCGCCATACCATGACGTTCTCTCTGTAGGGGTTGGTCTCGCACAGAATGAACTTGGCTTCAAAGTTGGCCATGTACATACAGGCTAGACTCGGCGCGAACGTGCTCCCCATGCTGGTCCTGTGAATTTGTTGATACAATTGTCTTTTGAAAGCAAAAAAGTTTTCTTTGAGAGCCACGGCTGCGCATTCGCAAATGAAAGCAACTGGTGTGTTGTATGGCCATGGGTCAATGCTCTGTAGCATGGCCTCCATTACCTCCAGTGTGGCATCCTGCGGAATGTTCGTATAAAGTGCTTCCACATCCAACGTGGCCAACAGAGTGATCGTTCCTGGTTCATTGAAATTCTCTATAAGGTTGAGGACCTCTGTAGTGTCCCTTAGGTAAGTTGGTGTTTGTGTGACTAAGGGGCGTAGAAAAAAGTCACAGAACTTGCTCAATGGCTCGAGCAATGAGTTAATACCTGACACTATCGGGCGTCCTGGGGGAGGGTTAGTCCCCTTGTGTATTTTCGGTAAGGTGTAGTAGTAGGAAGTCCTGGGGTTTTCGTTGATCAAGAATGCCGCTTCCTGGGGTGATATCCAATCTTCGCTTTCAGCCTCTGTGACCAGGCTTCTGATCTTCATAGTAAGTCTTGTTGTCGGGTCTTCCTCAATGGGGAGGTAGTATTTGGTGTCCGTGAGCTGGCGCTGGCACTCTGCATCATATGTGCCTATGTCCTGGACTACGATGGCACCGCCTTTGTCGGCTGTGAGTATTACTCAGCTGCTTCCACACGACAGAGACAGGTATGTCGTCCGTGCACTGGGCTTAATTTGGCATTCTTATCCCACAGATATTCCCCCTCGAGACCGCGGGGATTTGCCGAAGAGGCACTTCATTTCCTTTTAAAGGGGTAATTAGTATGAGAGTCTAGAATGAGTGTGAGCGCTTTATGGATATTTTTGCCTCAGGTTATTTTAATGTGTGCCTCATTACCAGATACCGGTAATGAACAGCCCGGGACAACGCGACACCCAACCGCGTTATTTTTTACTCACTCATGGAGCGCGCTTTTGTATTAACTAGCACTGGTGGCCACCATGAAACAAACGAGTGTTTTTGATACTTCGCACTCGGTACAAATACGGCATGCACAGCCATCACGAGTAGGGGTGGGCGGAATTTGCGTAATCGCGCTACGCAAAGCTCCGCGAAACGGTAAAAAATCTCCGCGAGCACGCAAAAGTTCCGCGAACACGCGGAATTGCTCGTTCCGCCCGTTCGCGATGCTTTTTTCCTGTTCGCGAACGCTGTTTGCGTGCTCGGGGAGAAATATCTCGCGAACACGCATTTTGAAAGCGCGAACAAGCAAAAACTCCGCGAAGTCGCGGATTGCGGAATTTTGGCAATTTCGCGTTCTTCGCGGAACGCGAAATTACCCAAAATCCGCAAATTCCGCGAGCGGAACGGAATTTACCGCCCAGGCCTAATCACGAGGCCAGTGCATGAGACCTCATCAAAATCACAGACACTCACAGCTTACGCCGTCAGGCACATGTGGCAGTAATAATATGTCTAGGGCACTTTTCCCACAGACTGCTACAACGATATGCATGGCAAGAATCAAACGCTGCTGCAACAATTAAGTTTATTGTGGATTTCTATTCACTACGACTTACGTTTGTCTCTATATGTTTTTCTTTGTGTTCCCATTGTTATTTTTTATCACCAGGTACTAACAGGAACACAAAAGATATGTTCCTGTGAGTGCAAAGTACGCACTTACACCTGACAAGAGGTACCATAGGATTACAGGGTGTCTTTTCCCTACTCATATTTTTATTCACCATTTCACACCACACGGTCCTGACGAAGCGCACAGGGATCCATTAGGGACCCATTCCCAGCGCGAAACATGTTGACCAACAACCTCATTCACAGTCACACACGGGCACTGAGAGCAGCAGAGTAATACCCTGACCTCTATGGTATTTGTTAATAGAGGTGCTCCATCTCCCCTGTATAATTATTTTAGTCTTATCTCCTGGGCCTACGAATAAAAAATTGACCCTAAGGTACCAGTGGGGTAATTTTAACACTCTTTCACCTACCCTTTTTAGGCCCACACACCCGCATGCACAACTGCAGTGTCTCCTAAAAGTTCTCCAACAAAAAGCCCTCTCGCGGGGCCCGTGGGGGACAGCAGCGCCACCCCCACGAGGAGCAACGACCGATAATGAAGCATGACACTCGCAAGAGTGTGTGAGGGCACTAATTTCTAAAGGAGAAATTCCCTCACCTTCATCAACTGGGAACCACATATAGCGACTACCTTATCTTTCATTCTCTACTTTTCTTTCATGCATAACCAAGTTGGTTATGGGTCCTTGTTTTAGGAACAGTTGCCACACAGTGATTACATGTTAGTTCTTGGGAGCAACGGTACTGGACCTAGCTTTTCTAAAGACGCTCCCTGTCCCCCATTCTTTAGTGTTGTGTAAAAATTGCTATGCCCACTCCAGTGGGTGTAACAGTAGGGAAAGCGTTGGATAGCGGATGGGTAAAAATTACTATTCCAACTCCAGTGATTGCAACAGTAGGGAAAGTGTTGGATATCGAAGGGGTAAAATTTACTATTCCCACTCCAGTGAGAGCAACAGAAGGGAAAGTGTTGGATAGCGAACGGGTAAAATGTACTATTCCCACTCCAGTGAGAGCAACAGTAGGGAAAGTGTTGGATAGCGGAGGGGCAAAAATTACTATTCCCACTCCAAAGACTGCAACAGTAGGATAAGTGTTGGTTAGTGGAGGGGTAAAAATTACTATTCCCACTCCAGTGAGTGCAACAGTAGGGAAAGTGGTGGATAGCAAAGGGGTTAAAATTACTATTCCCACTCCAATGAGTGCAACAGTAGGGAAAGTGTTGGATAGCGGAGGGGTAAAAATTACTTTTCCAACTCCAGTGAGTGCAACGGTAGGGAAAGTGCTGGATAGCGGAGGGGTAAAATTAACTATTTCCACTCCAGTTAGTGCAAAAGTAGGGCAAGTGCTTCATAGCGGAGGGGTAAAGATTACTATTCCCACTCCAGTGAGTGCAACAGTAGGGAAAGTGTTGGATAGCGGAGGGGTAACAAATTCTATTCCAACTCCAGTGAGTGCAACAGTAGGGAAAGTGTTGGATAGCGGAGGGATAGAAATTACTATTCCAACTCCGGTGAGTGCAACAGTAGGGAAAGTGCTGGATAGCTGAGAGGTAAAATTACTATTCCCACTCCAGTGAGTGCATCATTAGGAAAATTACTATTCACACTCAAACAGTTATAAAAATATATATATATTAAAAATTAAAAGCAAATCATAAAAATAAACAATATTTAAAAAATGAAAAATCAAATATATTAAATATATGAAAAGAAAACATATTAAAATATTAATTGCATATAACAAAAACCTACAAATGTATAAAATAGAATAATACATAAATTAAAAATATATATATTTTTTAAACTAGAAAATATTTACAAACAATAAAATGTATTAATACATGAATGTATTTATTTTATTTCCTACACTATAACACCACCAAAAACAAAACACTTCAACATTTTAAATTAAATTTACTTCCAAAATTAACATATATAATTATCAATTAAAACAATATTATTAAATAAAAAACGAATAAACATTAATTGACTACACACACTTTAACACTATAATATCCACAACACACACCTAAATTAAACTATAAAACAATAAAATACAATTAAAACTTATTTTTAAATTAAAAACTATTAACAACTAATAATAAGGCAAATAAAATGTATTTAATACCCACCCTTAAGCCCTTTAAAAGTAAAAACAACACACAAAAAATAAAAATTACCCAAAATAATTATCAAATTATTAACATTATTTAACAACTATATATTAATTAATTAAACACAAATTACTTCCCACACTTTACTCCTATAAACACCACAACACACACCTAAAATTAATTACGCAATTACCATAACACAATTTTAATTAATTGAATTAATATCAATTAACAAATATTCATAATAAAAAATAAATAAACTACTTAACACTCTTTACCACTATAAACCCCACAACACACACCTAAAATTAATTAGACAAATACCATAATCAATTACCAATTAATTATTTAAAATTAATTAACAACCAATTAATAATTCATCAATTAAAAATAAATTACTTCCCACCCTTTACACCTATAAACACCACAACACACACCTACAATTAATTACACAATTACCATAATTAATTACCAATTAATTAATTAAAATTACAGCTCCATGCCCTAACTCTCGAATATGGGCTTAGGGCAGTAAACGGATGTACAAAGTCTGATGAGATGGGGGCGAATACATATAATAGAACACTAAACATGAGCCGCATTGACTATATACTCTTAGATGTTAAATTGTGGTTTGGTGTGACGGATATGGTGGTCGGAACTACCACTAATAGCGACCACAATCCCCTTGAGCTCACCACGTCACCACTTTGGGCCATAAACCCTGGTGCTCCAAGCATTTCTCTTATAACTAGGGAGGTTCATCCCAGAAATGACAATAGGGGACTCAAATGGGATCGAGTAGCTACTGACCTGGCAAAACTTGAAAATATAAAGTCTAACCTCATAGATAGCTCTTGTGAGCTGCATAGCCTGCTTGAGCAGCAGGATGGGCTTACCAAGATCACTGCATGTCATACAGACTTTTTTAAACAGTTGGCGTCCTATTTTAGTATGCCCCAACATCCCCAGGACAAGCCCAAATCTGCCAGACCACGCTTCTCCTGGTTTAACCAGGAGTGCAGGAAATTATGATCTAAACTGGCTTCTGCCATCTGAGCAAATGATCAGTCAGAACTAAGGGGCTCATTACGCTGGCGTAATGATCGCCACCGGCGGCCCGGCGGTGGCGACCGTAACGCCATTGTAACGTGAAATACCCCCGCCATATTACGATGGTGGTGGGTATCGCGGCAGACGCAAAGTCCGTCTGCCGCTTTTCTGCCGGTCGGCAATCGTTACGATTGCCGGCCGGGCGGAGCTGGGCCACTGATATGGTGGCGGTGCCTAGAAGGCACCGCCAGCCATATTAGGATGTGGGTATTTTAAAGCCTTTCCATGGCGGCGATGCCGCCATGGAAAGGCTGGCGGGGATTTGCTGTGGGTGTGGGGGGTGCACTTGGGGGGTACCCATGGTACCCCCCTGCAGTTCCCTGCACCAAGTGGCAGGCACCGCGTGGTGCCTGCCACGTGGTGCAGGGAAATGCTGTGCATGCCCGTTTACCATTGAGGACGGTGCTGCAGCCAGCAGCACCGTCCGCAATGGTAAAAGGCCAGGATGCGCCCGCCAGTATGGCGGGCGCATCCTAATTGGGCCAGTGGGACCGCTGCACGTCTGGCGGTTGGTCCCATCACCGTTATGATGGCGGGCGGACTGATGTCCGCCGGCCATCATAATGAGCCCCTAAGAGAGGTAAGAAGAAACTATAAGGCAGCCCTGGCTAAAGCGAAAAGGGCCTGGGACGAGGATCGATGGCTCCAAATCAGCAATGCTTGCCAGAGGAAAGACTCACAACAGTTTTGGCTTCTAGTGCTGAGGGGAGGCGGACAGAATGAGGCCACCTACCAATAACATCTCCATAGACACCTGGTATAATCATTTTACCACAGCATACACTGGATCAGGGGATCCGGTTGCTGAAGTCCCTACCATAAACTATAGCAGTCACCGGACCCCTAGGCAGTTTTCATTAGCTGAAATAACACTCAGTATAAAATCCATTGTCAAGAATAAAGCTCCGGGGCCAGACGGTATTCCTGGCAATGTCTTTTTAGACAACTACAGAGGGAGCGAACTTTCACTCCAGTCCGGTGCACAGCTTACTTAACGATATCCAATAATATATGTTGGTAATCCATATTTACAAGAATTATGATTCCAAAGTACTCCAAGTAAATTTCATCAATTGCTTTTATTCTCCATAATCACACGTAAGATGCAGTGGCATTTTACAAGGCTTCTTTGCTTCAGATATGCCTACCCAGGCCTTTTACTGAGCACGCAGAAAATGCAACGACATCCTGAGCTTAAAACTTCTATTACCCAATGCATTTCGGGCCGTAATAGGCCCTTCGTCAGGGGTTAACTGCAAGTAAAAGAACATTAATATAAGATTCATGATTTTACTATTATGACAGTGTTTAAATATGTGACATGTTCACTTCAATATCCCAGTGCAGCGTTTTCACTCTAACATGATAGAATACAAACAACAATATGGGATATTGAAGTGAACATGTCACATATGTTGTTTCAATTGCGGGAAACCAGGGTGGATCTCGCTGTCCAGGTTGCACGCTATATTTTGAGAACGTAGAGAAGATGATTACCTAGGCAAAGTGTAAATAAAAACGGTGTGCACTGTAACACTCTTTTTCTTTTTATTGTCTTTTTAGACGACACCGCCAATTGGTCTAAATATATCTGGGCCCTGGCCAATGGTATTACTGCGGAGGCTCCCATACAGCCCTCGTGGAAGGGCGCTGCGGTCATTCCAGTTTTCAAAAAGGGCGATCGCTCTCAACCATCCAACTACAGGCCTATTAGCCTGATCGATGCTGCTCAGAAGGTCTTTTCCCGTGCACTTCGCACGAAGATTACGACCTAGATGGAGAAGAAAAATATCCTATCCTCCTTCCAAGCAGGGTTTAGAAGGAAGATCAGCACCATCGATCAGGTTTTTCGTTTTAATCTATTGGCCTGGAAAACTGTGACCATTGAACAGGGAACCCTCTACATAGCGTTTATTGATTTGAAATCAGCTTTTGACCTCATTCCTAGGTGTATGCTGTGGTGTGTTCTACAGGAGCTGGGTCTTCCTCCCGAGATCCTTGCGTTGGTTGTCCGCCTCCATGAAGACAACTACGCAAGGGTTCGCTGGGGAGACCAGGGTTAGTTGACAGATTCGTTTAGAGTTGACATGGAGGTCAGATAGGGTTGTGTGCTGGCCCCCACCCTGTTTTCATTATTTATTAACGGAGTCGTCCAATATTCAGCGGAAGTACCTGCTGACGCCTCTGTGTTGGGGTGTGTCAAAGTAACAACACTATTGTTTGCGGACGACACGTTGATAGTGTCAAAAACACCTAGTGGTCTGCAACTGCTCGTGGACCGTTTCGAGGCATTTTGTGGAATAAGAGGTCTGGAGGTTAATACCTCGAAAACCAAGCTTTTGTTGATGAATCCACACAAAATGTTTAAAGGTAAAATGCTGCCGGGGGGATCCCTCTTGAGAGAGTGTCCACTTTTGATTATCTGGGCGTAACCCTGTCTGAGAAAATGGCATGGAAAGATCACATTATGAAGCGGAACCTTCAGCAGAGGCAGACCATTGGGGCACTGATAAAGGAACATAGAACCTCCCAAACTAAGCCAATAGCTGCACCACTCCAGATTTACAATCACAAGGTAGTGGGTTCAGCTTTGTATGGGGCTGAACTCTGGGGATTTTAAAACTTGGAAGGTCTCTTAGTCACTGAGAATAAATATTTAAGAACTATATGCTCCCTGCCCCAGAGTACCCCACTTCAACCACTACAGCTAGATATGGGTAGACGTTCGATTGTGGATAAAGCTAGCTCCGCCCCCTGCTTTTTTGGCTGTGCCTGAAATCAACCCCCGAGCTTTACTATTACGCCACAGCGCTTGATGAAGTTTTTACACTTGACCGTTTTAAGAAAATTGGGCTGTTCACTGAAGTTAGGTCATTACTTTCAGCGATAGGTTTGGGGAGCTTCTGGGGAGCCAAAGGTGGTAGTTTATTGCCAAGTAAAGGTTTGGTTAAAAGCCAATACTGGAACTGGGTAGTGCAGACATTTGTCACTCAACCATCTGTGGGTCGTCTCACATTAGAATTCATGGAATTCAAATTGCTAAGTGCTTATGAACAATATATGGAGGTCATCACTATTCCACAGGATAGGAAACTCTACATCCAATTTAGATTTGGTTCCCTTCCTGTGAACTCCTTTACAGCAGCTTGGCGGCGGTCCTCGCCTACATCACAGCACTGCCCGGGTTGTCCCCTACTGACAGAAACAATTAGCCACATATTTTTTGTTTCCCTCTGTATAACCTCCCGAGAAACAAGTGGCTAGCCCCTGTTTGTAGAGTGTTGGGAACTCATTGCCACCAGGAAGCACTTCGCATCCTGAAATCAGATTGCAGGCCTTCAGTAGCTTGTGGAGTTGCAAAGTTTCTCACGAAAATGTGGATTATCAGAAGGTACGCATCTAAGTCCCAATAGTGCCCATTTTCATATTTTTACTTACATTTTATATGTACAGGTTTAAAAACAATATTCTTATTTTTTTATTTGTGTATATTGATCAAATTACGATGCTCGGAGGGTTCTCTCTTGCACTGTAAGTGGGGCATATGTCCTAGAAGTGAAATATTTTATTCTTCAAATGTTATTTTAATATTCCTACAGTGATGACTTAAATCTATTGGCAATTGATATGTTCTATGCAATGAATCTCTGACTTGTATCTATTGCTGGATCATTGTACTGTAAGCACTTGCTTTTTTATGGTCGTAATGACCGAATAAAGTTTATGATGATGATGAATTAAAATTAATTAACAAACAATTATTAATTAATACTATATTACTTTACACATTTAAAACTATAAAATCTCAATTAAACAAATATTAATAAATAAAAATAATCAATTGATTTAATAGAATTAAGTTTCTTCCCACCCTATTCCCCTATAAACCCACAACCCGCTACAGAACTAAAAACACAAAATTCAAATCAAAAAAATTAATAACTACTAAAAATTTAACATATATATTAAAAATACAAATAATTCTTATACAAAAAAAATACATCACATGCATAGAAAATATATACTAAAATACATAACACTAATTTAAAAAACGATATTTTTAACATCTGTATTTTTGCAAACGATATTAAACACTTCGATATTTTTAAAATCGATATTACTTACCTTAAGTCGATATTCTTGACCACGATATTCTTCCTGTCGATATTTCTGAACCACGATATTTATTACTCGATATTTGTGCAACTCAATATGTTTTACTCAATATTCTGCCTGCACACCGCTATACAGATATGACTGTTATGTGTTATATCAAAAAATGTAATGCATTTAGTGTAAAGAATCATGACAAGCTTTCAGATTATGATTTACTGTGAACTAAGGCCCTGATTTGGGGTTTTGCAGACAGAGTATCAGCAGGCACAGTGGCAGGGCTTTATGTCCACAACTCTGACCTTATTCCACCCATTAAATTGAGAGATGTATGCCGGTCCTGCAGACATCTCTTTACATTGACAGGAACCACTGTCATGGCAATTCCTGCCAATCTAGTAATGGTTTGAATGATGGCACCATCAAACATGACAGATGCCCGTCACACTTTTTCAAAGTTTTTTTTTTTCAAAAAGAGTCTTACATAGAGGTAGTTTGTTTAAAAAAAATAAAAATCTAATGGTTGACGCACTATGGAATGTTTCTCCCATGGAGTGTGGGGAGTAGGCAGGTGGCATTATTTTATTCCCGTCCTCACTGGCAGGTTTTACCCGGTGGTGGAAAGCATGATAAAAAACACATAACACAATCAATTTGAAATAGGGCAGACAGTGTTATGTGCTTCCTCTGACAGCCCCCACTCCATTAATTGTGCTGCTGGAGGAAGGTTTACACCGATGGAATACATTTTATTTGTCTGTCGGCATAAATCTGGTGGTCTGCCTTACTCAAACTCAGGTGGGCAGACCATGAGTTTAATGAAGAGGGTTCTTTCCACTGTACCTAGCTATCAGATTGGCTGGCCCCTACATCACAAGAAATGTTGCAGCTGACATTACAGCACATGGAAACTCAGTCCCAATATACTGAAGTTAAAAATAATTAAGGAAGCAAGGTAGGGGTACCCTACCCCTTGCCATTGTGCAGGGGTCCCAGAAGGACACCTCCTGGGGCCAAAATATTGTAAATATGGTTCATATCTCGGGCCCAGTGGTTCTCCCACAGGACCCAGCAAGGCCTCCCCATATGATACTGTGGGACTCTCGCCAGACCCGGCTTGGCCCTCCTCTGTGGTCCCACAGGAGTAACGTGGGACTGTGGGAGTGTTAAAAAGTGAAGCTTGCACTATACTGCAATACTTTGGAGTTGCGCTTTTGCAGTGGTCCCAGTGGAGTACTGCGATACTGCAAGAAAAATATTTAAAACATTGAAAATGGGGGTGGGTCTCCATGGGCAGTTGACTCAGTATGGTGAGGTTGGCCAGCAACATGTAATGGCCGCACACAGCGATTGGGTGCAGGACCTGTTCGCAGGCTATTCTCTGTGCCAACCCACACTGCACTTGGTTTGTAGCCTTGTGTCCAATTCCACTACTGTGCATGGTCAAATCTAAGCTAAAGTGATGTTATTGTTTGGTATGGTAATAATATCTTAATTTAATTAAAAGTAAACCCTAGAAATTCACTGCAAAAAGCAAAGGTTAAAGTGGCATAATAGTTATGTATGGTAATAATATATTACTTATATTAAAAAAACTAGAAGCCCATTGAATAAAACAATGGTTAAAGTGGCATTTTTGTTAGGGATGGTAATAATATCTTACTTTCCATTTTTTAAAAACCCTAGAAATGAATTGAAAAAAACACAATTTAAGGTGATGTTATGGCCAGGCCTTGTAATATTATAACAACAAAAAACACCCCAGAAATTCACCAGTTATAGTTTACTGAGCTAACTATAACTCGCACCCCCACAATGCACTGCTCATGACCTCACATAAAACATCACTCATGGCATTGCATGGACAATATGAGGAAAAACATTGATGGATATACAGACTATCTACCCCCATCAATTGCATGGATGATGACATATCATGGACCTATTTGAACAAACCTTGAAGAAAGCTAGTCATAAGTGCATTAGAGTAGTGAACTGAATACGTTTGTTACTTGTACTCTGACGGCCATCCATCAGATTATACAAATTAGAACACCTTATTTTCTGGCTTTGGCATTAAGCTGAACACAATCTCTCCCTCATTTAGTATACAGCATTGCAGGGGTGTAAAAAAGGCCCCGGCAGCCTCCACGGTGCGGGGGCCCCCAGGCTTACCCATACTGGAGGGGGTCCCCTCAGCTCCTACTGATATGAGTGTGAGGGGCCCCTTCAGCATATCTTGCAGGGGGGGCCAACACGTTTTGTTACGCCACAGCAGCATCATGAAGATAGCTATTCTTAAGTAGAATAATACATTTTAAAAACATTCCACCTATACTCCTCAGTTTATAGTGTGCCTCAGATAACCACTATTATGCTGTTATGACTCCTTTACAGAAGACCTTAATTGTCTGCACATACAATCTAATAATAATCTTAACTTGACCCCCCACAAAAAAATAGCACCAGGTCTGATATTCCATAAATGAGCACGAGTTGTAACACAGGGGCATAGGTTTCATAAAAAATAATGCTTCAGAAACAATTGGTATCACCACAGGGATTCTAAATGAGATCTTAAGGCCTTTTACCCACAACAACAATGAAAGACTACAAAATAAAGAGACTGTGTCCCTGAGGGCACAATGTCATCACGTTGGCACAGGGAGGTCACGAAATGCCGAACTGACTCAGAAACCAGCAAATATTGTTCCATTTGGACTCAAAAGTATATTTAGGATCTGGAGTCAATGAATAGGTGTAATGAGGGCACCAACCTTTGACAAATTAAGTAAGGGGGCTTAGCTGATCACTCCAAAACCAACTGCTTTGTTTCAGAAATATATCTCAACAGGATGTTCTTGTTTCCTTTTACTCCTCTAGTGTGTGACTACAAGGACCGCTCGACTTTAGCACCCTATGGACTCTATGAGGCACAGGACATATAATACTCATGTATGTTGAAGTGTAATGGCACTAAATTATTTGCTTGAGAAAAGCTTTATAAAATATATAGGGATGCTGAATCACTCACTCTGATTGCATACCAGTTTTGGGGAGTGGGTGGCACATTTCAAGTGTCTGATATGTTTACAGTGTAACTTATATGCAGTGATCACTGTGTAAAATTGCAGCAAAAACACTAAAAGAGCTGTACAATTTCTAATTTTCTTTTAACCCCAGGGTAGGAGAAAATTCCTCCAACTGGTCTTTGTGTGCAGCATGAGTATGAACATGTGATTTTCACTAATAACCATACAATGAACCAGAGGTTGCTAAACCATAAAAGTGTGAGATAATAGCGATCTAAAGCTGGTCCTGAGGAAAGCCACATCACCTGTATGGGAAGTCAATGTTGCCGAAACATCTACATCTGAAGAAGCTGGAGTAACTAACCCTTCAAAACATCACACTTTTTGTTAACCTTGGAAAAGGAAGTAGCACTGAATAAAATAGTATTAGGGGCATCCTGTAGCCAATTTCACTTCTTAGATACCCTCTCCCTAGAAGTGCTCACTTGAGGGTCAAGGCAGAGACCACCCAGATACACTCAGTATTTGATTGAGGACTCAACGATGAAACATGCCACTAGGATTTCCTAGTGGGTGAAAGTCATTTTAAAACATCTTTTTACCCCCTTGCTGGTTAAAAGATAGAGACATTAAGGGGCAGATTTACTAACATTTCATGCAACACAGCACAACAAGACAACTTGCTGCTCTGCATTGCGTGAAAGGGAGTCATCAGAAATGGGCCATGTTTACAAAGATATGGCGCATTTCTGCTGCCTCCTTGTGCTGGAGCACTGTGTGCTGCATGGCATCAGGGCAGGCACCCTTGCAAAACGGTGCCTGCATTTTGAACAGGATTGTTTTTGTGCAGGAAGGGACACCTCAATACATCACACATAGAAAAAGGATGGTAACGTGGGTCTGGGAGGTGAACCATTTTTATGCATTTCCCGGCTTATACCCTTTTGTAAATCTGGGAATGTGACCAGATTTTGAGGTCATGGAATCACCAGATTTCTGGTGGTGGGGCCTCAGCCGGCTTCACTACAGGAAACATTTGATCAGTGACTGGTTTGTGTGCTTTTGCGATGCACTATATATCTGCTGGACATTCTGACATACACTTTTCTGCCTGGACAACCATGTGTAGCTTTTAATATATGGTCCTTATGTGCAGGGAGTAATTGTTCTTTGTGCCCGGTCCACTGATATTCTGTTTGTCAGAAACAATAAACATAAATAAAGATAATTGGGTTGCCATGACCTAATGCCTGCCTGGTTTTACAGTTTCGACAAAAATGCTCCTTCTGCAGAGATGGGAACATTCTTGCCAAAAAGATCTCCATCAAGATTCGAGTTATCTCCTGAAAGGTGGACAGTCCTCCATCAGAGATGCACAGGTCGGAACGTTTGCTGCACCCACGGGCTGATGGACTGATTGCTCAATGCTATATCGGTCCCTCAGTTACTTTGCTAAGAAATAAAGAACATATTAGGCCTGACTAATTAATATTGTTGTAAAAAAAATCAGTAGAAAGTGAAAATCATCAAGACTGATATAAATTAGAAGGGAGGGAAAAGGGAAGCGTGAAAAAAATTAACAAGGAATGTGACTCCAATGTGAGGCCAGTCAATCTGGTTTTAATGTGCTAATGTATGGAAATGCAGCCATTCATAAATGCTGTTTGCAAGCTAAAACCAGACCCTTTGATTTTCGTAATGGTTGTTACTGGTGAAGGCAGCTGATGCCTGTGGTTGGTGCAGGCGACGTACATGGCCGTGGGAAGCTGCCTGGCTGCAGCTGCCTTGTGGACTCCCTGCTGCCTGTTACGTCTGCTTTTATCTACACAATGCTGCGATATTATGTTGTGCTAAGGATGATAAGCAACATTTCACAAACATGATACGCAGACCAAAACACGTGCACTTTTACCTTGTTTGGCCTTAGTTTTTGGGCTCCGAACTGTTAAAATTGATTGTTTTTAAATTAGTATATTTGACTGTGGGTAAAATTAGACACCAAGCTGGGTGGTGCTGCAACAAGTGCTTTACAAGTAGTAGTTTACTATTTACTTTTTTTTTACAGCCATAAAGCAAGGTGCTATATAATTAACGGTCGCACTGCCCATTTGCCTCAAACCTTGCCTCCACCAGATCTATGCTATATGGAAGGCCAGTACACATGGGAAGGATACAAGGTGTGTATTATGTCTTTTTTTATATATAAGAATCCACTGTTTAAAAAACCATTCTTCTGAGACTATCACACATATTCTTATAGTTAATTGTCAAACAGAATGTTACAAGGATACCAGCAGATTTTTTAACAAGATTCATCTGAAATAATATCCAATAACAGGATTAATACCACTGGTTTGGGGCAGGGTTGAAGAATAGGTACTCACTGGACTATCTAACTATATTATTGTTCTTGAAGGACCGACAGATTTTGAGATAGGTGTGTGCATGTAACTTAATTTTACTAATTACTGATTTTATAGCACGGGTGAGGTGGATAGTTTCTAGGCATGTGAACAATATTGGTAGGCTTACTAGATGCAGCTAAAGCATGGGACACACTGGTAGTACTCCTGAAGATCCCAGACAGTGATAGTGATGAGGATCCTATAGGTGATGCTCCTGGAGAAGAGGGCTAGATGGAATCCTCCAGTATCTGCTCTGGTGGGGAGTAGTTAGAAATGAAAAATACCAAGATATTACGTCCATTATGAATCACCCATTGCATTTTCTCCCTTTTTTTTTATTTTTATACTTTCTCTTTGCTATACTAGTAGTGCTCTGACGCAACAACTTCACATTGTAATATTTTAGGAGAAGCTGAGAGTGACATGCCTGGGGAGAGGGAAGGGTGGGGAGTAGTTATAGGGGTTTAGGATAGAGTTAAGCATCAAAGTACGACGTAAACGAATGCTGGGCGGAAACAACACACCTACAGATTTGTTCTTCTTGCCCTCTTCTATTTCTTTTGGGGGGAGGGAGGAGGGAGCAATATCATGTATAAGAAGATTATCACAGCAATGTTCTTTATGCTTACACCATGGATCTTTCCTTTGTGTGTTGATACCCATGAAGCCTTGAATGATATGTGTTTGTATCGACCTGCGAACTTCAATAAAATATGTTTACAAAAAAAACAATATTGGTAGGCTTTACTGTTTTAGGTTTAAACCTGTAATAAATTATAAATACCCACTGAAAGAGAATTCCAACACAATGTGACTCAGTTAGACTAGGTAGCAGAAAGAAAAACTGGTCTAAGATTAGTCCGCCTACTCTTACTTGTTTAGACATGTCATTAAAATATTGTTTCCTTTTTGTTCTTACAGTTTTATGTTCTTGGTTTAAAGGGTAGAGTTTAGCTGCATGTTTTCAGATCTGAGCTACATATTTTATACACTCTAGAGAATCTGAAAGTATTGAGATAATATTTTATCTTTTGGCAGTGTTTTTCTGTCACTGGTTGATAAAATGGCTGGCTCATAAGAATGGCCCAGGAATTAGTTTATTTTAAAAACATATGAATGTAACATGTTTGCACTTTATTACTCTATTATTAGTCCTGTTAATCAGACAGATTCCAGAGAGAGTGAGCGTGAGAGGTAATGAGATGTGTGAGAGCCTGTGAATGTGAGTACCAGTGCAATACACAGACTTCTATGCTCAGCACAGTCTGCTAGAAGTCCATGGAACACTCGGACATCCTGCACACTTCGTCTTTAAATGAAGTATGTGTATTATAACAATCACTGTAAAAAGCAACATATTTTTGTTTCTTTCTATTTTGGAGGTTATGCAGCAGGTTAGGCAGCTGAATGAACATCACTAAGCTTTGATTTTAAAACGTCTGGAAAACACAGAGAAAACAACCACTGAAACCCACAAAAATAAACACTGTGAACTCCTATTTCCTTCTCTGGTCTCGAAAGTCCATGCTCTGGAAAAAGCACAATTTTGTCCTCATGGGCAATGGACTGCTGAAACTCAGGCAGTGCGACAGACGCCATAGCTCATCAATCCAGAGAAGAGCTGCAATGTAGACAACCATGACACCTTCCTCACTATGCCCACATGATCATGGCTGATTGTCCACTCTGGCCTCCTTCTTATAGGGCTCTTGTTTGGTGTTCATCAGCAACACGGGAGTTTTCCAAAGAGACAGTTTAGAGCATGAACACACTGAATGAATATAGCATAAGTATTGTGCTCCTAGACAAGGAGGAGTCCTCGTTCACTTCACTGTCTCCCACCGTGAACTTGGTGACCATTGTGAGTCACTATAGTTCGCAGTTAAAGCCTGAGTCATCTCTCCTTCTATGTGGCATCCAAATTAGTTTTCTTGAGTTCCAAAGATGTCACCTTATGTAGGGCTTTGATATCTGGATTGTGTGCAATTCATTGCGAAACATCATTTAGCACGCTATATGCATTTAGTACTTTCTACATTACATATAACTCAGTGTGCTTTTGGAGCAATTTTAACACTGCTTTTTGCATATTGTCATGTTGTGGTGCCTAAGTCTGAAGCTTTAGTGCTCACTGTTTTATATTTTGCGCCAAGGAAAAGAAGCACACAGCTTTTTTCGTATTTGGAGCATCATTTTATGATCTTTCAGTTTTCTGTAATGTGGCATAACACTATGACAATACTTAACCTTTAGGTTTGGTAACTAGAAGCCAGATGTACTAAGAGTTAGGTAACAAAAAGCCATCCAAATTGCACACCAACTTTATACGACTTCACTCTGATTTTGCCATGCAACCTATACACTGGTTGCATCGCAAAATCTCCAGTCTCAGTGGGTCACAGAATGACCTGCTTATAGAATGTTAATATTAATTGCAAATCACTTATCCTCCTTTAAGGTGCCAGTAACTGATCAATGGTTTGCAACTGCAATTGTGGCCACAAATCATTGCTACACGGTATATCAAATTTCACTTAGTAGGGACACCCCTTTTATGCCCTACATCATTGCACTCATGTATATGTTGCTGAACCCATTTTGAGTGTCGTAAAGGATTTCCTGGCTCGCATAATGGGTGTAATGCATATCTAAAAGACATTTTGCAGTTGCAAACCCTTTGATTTTGTGACACTGCACACACTGTAAAATAGCTTTGAAGATCTGGCCCTAATATATGGGTTCTTGCACTGCTCTACGATAAGTGAACACAGGGAATAACTATCCTTTTCCACAAAATAACATCTGCCTTGCTGCTATTGCAAAAAAATTAAATTTGATTAATGATTGTTAACTTGGAGAATGAGCTATGCGCCATATCTGTTTAACCCCAAGTGGATGTTTTTGAGGAAATGGCTGGCTAGATAATTCATTTTTCGTGTGACTCAGAGCCTCTGTTATTAGTAGATATGCAATCATATCATCACTTGGACAGTTTGTTAATACAGATAGTATCATGGTTTTGAGATTACTCATGATTTGTTGGTTTGGAAAATTTAGTCCAGATGCAACACCAATTAAGTCTCGTTTTGTATATTGATTAGGCTGGTTAACGATACTTCTTAAGATGTCAAACTTCCCTGCCTTTTCAATGGCAAACATGTACTCCAAGGATGCAATTTGAAGCTGTAATCACACTTTAAGTAACTTTTAACTATCCATTGAACCTTTGCCCTTTCTTTCCTCTAGGATAATTGCAGGATATGACAATAACCAAATAGAAAGCTTATTTATGGTCATTAATATAATTAGTGGAAGCTACTGTTACCTAAACCTATTGTCCACTAATGCTATTATAAATGAACATGAAAATGAATAATCAAATTAAATGAAATATACTATAAACAGTCAGGTCTGACCCAGGGTGTGTTCCTCCACGCGAAAAATGTTTCCGAGGACTAACAGGCTGTAAAAAACCTCTAATTAGATACGTTTCTTAATGGAATATTGACAGGTTCAGTTGCAACTAGATACGTTACTTTACAGCATATGTTTTTCGCAGGTCCCAACTCAAATTACCATTGTGTATCCTGGAGGTAAAGTTCATGGGGCTTTATAGATAAATGTATTTTGGACTTCCAGGGTAAAGGAACTGTTTCCAGCGCATACAAGTAAATTGCTATTTGTTGTTGGCATTGTGACTCACAATGCACATGCTACAAACAATGTGAATCTCAAGAGAAGGGCGAAGGGCACGTCAGACCGGCCAGTCCTCACTCTTTTAAACTTGCACAGGTGACCACTCCAGCGGATTGAAGGTGCCAAGCGTTTACAAGGTGCGAGTTATCCATATATCAGGGTGTTAGAAATGGGTCTCTAGTTGGCAGAGGTATGCACCCTGATCAAGTAGGCACCACCACCCTTGTCAGGGTAAGTCAGATACACACCCTAAATTAACCTGTGCTCATCCTCGGGTAGCTTGGCACAGAGCAGTCGGGCTTAACTTAAGAGACAATGTGTAAAGTATTTGTGCAACACATTAATTAAAGTAACACAGTGAAAACACCACAAAATGGACTACACACCAGTTTAAAATAATATAGAATATTTATCTGAATAAAATGTGATCAAAACGACAAAAGTCAAATAAATGAGTCTCGAGATATTCCATTTTAAAGTTAGCAAGTTTTATCATGAAGTAGGCAAGATCATAATGAGAAGAGTCACACCTATACTTTTGAAGCAATGCATGTGTGAAATTGCTCTGTTAGGGGAACCCTTGCGCTTCTATTCTGAGGTCTACAATAGTGCTGTGGGCTCAAAAGGGAATTGACAATTCTGAAGTGCTTCTACAGTCCGTGGCGAACAAACTTACTGCCCGGCCCTTGAAACCGGTAAGCCCAAAGCTTCGGTAGAATATGTAGAGCGGCTCTCACAGCCATTCGGGCATTAGCGATGCACAGTACCTCCTGGGTAGAAGAGAAGGGCGGGGCCGGCGGTCTCTCCTTGCTGGTACCTTTAGTTTTCCTCCTTTCGGCATTGAGGGCAGTGTTGAGCTGCCCGATGACCTGCAGGCGATACAGCAAGCTCCAGCAGTGCACAGCAGAGGTGGTTGTGTCGGGGGAAGGGTACTGCTGCATCAATGAACACACAGCAAAGACAGCCACAACTGCCTGATCAGCACACAACAAAGGCGGATGCGCCTGATGAATGCAAAGCAGCAGGGTACAAGGGGATCCCACTGCAAAGGGAGACATGACTACCCCCTCGGCACACCTCGAAGGCGGATGCGCTTGATGAAACCAAAGGAGCTGTGCACATGCTGATTTCACAGAGAGGGCTGGCAAGATAGCCTGTCAGTTTCAAAAGAAGTAATTTATGGCCCTGAGTCTCAGCTCTTCTCTTCGAGTTTCGAACTCAATTGCTCTCTTAACTCCTCTTCTTCCTTTTTCTCACTCGTTTGCTCTTCTTCCTGCCCTTTTCCTGAATTTGCGACCTTCCCTGCTTCCTCTCCCACACCGCACTCCCTTCTCGGTTCCTGCCAGTTACTTAGCCCAACCCAGTGCCCCAGAGACCCCCGCTCCTAATTCATGTCTGCCGCAGCTTGGATGCACAGCCCGTATGCGCCCCTCCCGTGCCCAGCGCCAGACCCCTTGCTTTCACTCCCATCACTGCTACGTCTCTGCTTCCCTCTCCTCACCCTGAACCTTGAATGCACCTTCCAGTGCTGCTGCTACGCCTCGGTAGTCGACTGCGAAGGTGCCTTCCCTGTTCCACCTGACACTTTTCCTGCACCTTCCCACACCTTCACACCACCCTCACATGCACCGCACACAACACTCACCTCTCCCTCGGCCACGCACACCTACACACCTCTCCCCACCCCTCCCTGTTCTGCCTTCTCCTCAACAACACCTCCCTCAATAAACACGCTACTGAAATATGGGACCTGCTGCACGACCACACATTGAAACTACTCTTCCTCACAGAAACCTGGCTGATTCTATCGACATTACCACACCTATTCCCCAGGCACAAGGTTATAAGACAGGACAGAATTAACAGACCCAGCGGAGGACATGTCATCGTTTTCAAAGAGCTCATCAAGTGTTCCACTGCCTCAGCTAGCACCAACAGCACTGATGCTGGATGTGTTTATTGTGCCAAAATGGCTTCTTTGTCATCTTCAATGCAAGATGGTGCACACTCTGAAATCCGTAAAAGTGCACTCTCTTAATGCTTTATTTTAATAAATATATTTAGGGTGATCACCAACCTCTAGTTCAGTGTGGACACTTTCTCCAGTCCTTGTCTTCTCTCTCTGTACGTCACACCTCTCTTTCAATAAACCTCAGTGCCCCACAGCACTTACCTCTCATGACCTCAACTTGCCACCTCTCTCCGATCCTACCTCTAGATCTCTAGCTCTCGGTCAGCTCTCTGCCCCCTCTCTTCTCCTCAAGTGCCTCTCTCTCTCTCTCTCTCTACTTTCTCTTCTTTCTGCATCTTGCTGCTCTGTTTGCATCTCATCCCCCTTCATTTCTCTTCCATTTACTTCCCTCCCTCTTAATTTCATCTCTTTATCTTACCCTTTCTATAATTTTTGCCATCTATACCTTACCTTTCTCTACCTCTCGCATGCCTCTTTCTACCTCACCATTCTCTCTTTCATTTCTCTCGCTGCCTCACAACTCACTGCCTCATCTCTCTCTTCCCCACCTCTCATACACTATCTAGAATCTCAATTTACATCACCTATTGGCCTTCTATGTCTCTATTTTTATTGATGTCCTCTTTCCCTCGCCTTTCCCATTATTTTATTTCTTTCTCTCTACAATGCTCTCCCTACCTCTTCCACTCCATCTATCACTCCCTTTGCTTCCATCTCTCTTTCTATCTCCTTCACTGTTTCCGTTCACTCTCTCTGCTTCCAATGTCTCGCTCGTTTAACACATCTGTCTTACCTCTGTCTCTCTCCCTTTTTCACCATTCTCTACTTCTCCCTCGCACTTACTCTGTATTAGCCTCATCTCTCTACCTCATCTGCACCTCTTTTTCTCTACTTCTCATATCTTTCTATTTTTCATCCCACCGGCTCTACCTGCCTCGCTACTTTGTTTACCTGACCTGTCATTCTGTGCTTCACCTTTCTATTTGTGCTATCTCATTATAACTCACCTCTCTTCCTATCTTATTTCTCTCTAGACCTTGCCCCTCGGGTTGGCACCTTTCTTACCAGCCTACATTTAAAACTGCATGCCAGGCCTCTAAAGAAAGCATTGGCATAGTCAATAGGTCTCGCCTTTGGGACCTTATAAGTTTTTAGACATGCAACAGTTGATGTTATTGCACCAAGGATATTGTGCTGCATAACTAAATACTTATAAGGTCCCAAAAGCGAGACCTATTGGCTATGCCAATGCTTGTTTCTCTTGTTTTCTGCCAGTTCCTCATATCTCTTAGAATCCTTTTAGGCAAAATAATTATTGCATAACATTGAGTTGTCTGCTGAGTCAATTGGTCATAGTTGTACTGTAGCTCACAAAATGATTTTATTTTACTCCTCAAAGGATGTTTATAGGATAAGAAGCAAGCCCCATTTCATCTTTATAGCTACTTTTCACAAATTTGCGAATTGGTGGTTGGAAAACAGCTGTCCCTTGCCTATGACACTATCTATATGGGTAGCCGCCCATCTTTCCATCACTTTCAATAGTCAGGGTAGGTCAGAAACCTGTTCATAGCTGTATAATTGTCCTGGTTCCAGTTTGGGTTTTTGAGGATTGGGGTGGTCTGGTTGGTTTTAAAAAAAGTTGATTGATTTGCATTTCACCCGGAAAAGTCCTGTAAACGTGAACTGGGAAAAATGTTCAGGGAGAGGAGAAACAATTGGAAATCAGTGCACAAAGTACAAATTCCTCATGCCTCATTCTTAGGGGACTATCACACCCAGGAAAAACCTCCTTTGTGAAATGTGAGCTGAGCCTGGCTAACATACTCTGAGCATTAGCGCACATTTTCATCCTGCACCCATTTAATTAGCTGTGCCCATATGTACCATCAACACATTAAGTGACCTGCACCCATTGAGTGAACTGCAGAGTCAGTCCATATACCCTTTAAGCGAATGTCACTCCTTGTGCAGTGACGTAATGCAAAATGATAGAGTCCACCTGCAGAATGTGAAGAGGGGCCCTTAGGCTTCCTTATCTCACAGATATTTATTTGGCTTTTGGATCAATGGGGACCCCCTGAAAGGTTGGAGGCCCCTGAAAGGTTAGGGCCACCTGCAGCACAGGGGATTACGTCACTGTCCTTGCCCATAACTAACCTATCAACTGTCACATAGGGACCAACTCACGCCATCTTCGAATTGCCGAGTCACTCCCATAAACCGGGGTATTGCTAATTACTGCCCTTATTCATACCCTCTTTGCTGTACTTTCCAGGGCCTCCATTCTCTAAGGCCACCAAAAATCTACTCTCCACATTTCAACCCTACATGCACACCTACCCCGTTGCCTTCCTTCACTGCACACTACCTGCATCACTACCACAGAAAACTACTCCTGCACAACCACAGCTAACCAAAACTACTAGACACTGAGGGCCAGATTTTCTGAAAATACACGCAATGCAGCACAGCACCCAAAGGGGCTGCGCTGTGTTGCGTGACAGGGAGGTAGCAGGTGAGCGCCATATTTACAGAGATATGGCTCTCTCCTCCCCTCTCCCAAGCACCGGTGCTGATTTCAGCTGCAGTGCACCAGGCACACACCTTAGCGCCATGGCACTAAGGTGCGTGCCTGACTCTAGCACAGGTTTTGTACAGGAAGGGAAGCCTTCCTGTACAAAATACTATGCCTAGACAAGCTTAAACACTTTTCCCACTTTGTATGTGCGCTGCACAGTGCAGCATGCATGCAAAGTTGGAAAAGAAAGGACAAATAAAAGCATTTCTCCTTATAACGCCTCCTTTGAAGTGGCATTAACTTTTTACGCTAAACCCTGTCTATTGTTTGTAGATAGGGTTTAGCATCAAAAGGCATGAGTGGTTGCATGGGAGCGCCCATGTACCACCCATGTAATGCCCCCTTGTCACTAAGTAACGCAAAGCAGTGCTTCGCGCTGCTTTGTGTTACTTGTAGGGTACTTTCCAGCACAAAACCAGTTTTGCGCTGGAAAGTAAATTAGAAAAAAAACATTTTGTGCTGGTTAGCGTCACTTTTGTGACACTAACCCAGCACAAAATGTGTATAAATCTACCCCTCAGTAAGCTCTTGGCTACAAAACGAACTAATCAGCTACCTTTTCAATCCCATTCTGTCTGTGAATCTATCTATGGGCCATTGTCCAGAATAGCCCTACAATGCAGTATCAGGAAGGGAAATTCAGAAATGGTTGCCCCATCGTATAGGTGGGGCAAGAACCACTGGGACCTGGATGCCCAGTGGAGGATGGGCAACCAGTTCAAGGGTTTCCAATAGCAGTGCCAGCTGAGGCTTTTTCTGTGGAAACCATGCAATCCCGACCTCTGTAAGGGAGACCTGCAAGTTTGGTGAACGTGGCATCGCCTTTTTGTTGTGGGTGCCCTGCATCCACCAACTCCAAATGCCTCCCCCCCACCCCCCAGGCCTCCTCCATCATACGTATTATCTTTTACAAGCTAAATCTTAGCATGACAAAATAACAAACAATGCACTCCCTCTTCTCCCCAAGCAAACAGACATGAAATTCCCTTTAATGGTATTATTTTATATATTAAATTATCCCACTCTGCTCACAGCTGATGACTACAAATGTTCTATCTCATAGCACTCCCACTATCAAGTCTTGCAAGAATTCAAGTAAACACACTTGAACTTGCGCACTCCATTTGCACAATTAACTTTCCATAAATGTATTTTCTATGTCTTAGATCTTCTTTCTCGTGTCTCCGATTCGAATGCCTCGAAGCGGAGCCTTTTTTAAAAGGTATTTCTCAAAATGTACCTGATGTACTGGTGAGCCTGCATGAAAGTTTAAAGAAAGACCTTTACTAATTGCATGGTGCATAATGTCAGTTTTTGTACTCATGTCTAACCTGTGCCTAGTGAAAAGTTGCATCTTTCGAGACTAAGGGCCTCATTTATGAAAAGTGACGCATTGCCGCGTGAAAACAGCAATGCGTCACTTTTCATTGCGCCCTCCTTGCGACATACTGGATGCGTCATATTTATAGTATGACGCATCATGTCGCAAGGAGTTACAGATACGTCAGTTTTTCTGACGTATCGGTAGGCGCAAAAATGACGCTTTGCTGGAGTGTGTCACAAAAGTGACGCAACTTCAGTACTGGGTCATTTCACATGGGCAAGTCCCATTTCAAATGTGCCTGCGTCAGTCTTACGCCTGCTGTGAGGCAGGCGTGAGATATTGACGCATTTGCGTCTTAGAAGTGGCGCCGTGAGATCTCATAGATTTCACTGCGTCACTTCTACGAGGCTTACTTGCGTCAGAACGCCCACCCTGCATACATTATACCTGGCGCAGGTATAATGTGGCGCAGGGGTTTACAAAGTGACGCATCTACCTAGATGCGTCACTTTGTAAATATGATGCAACATGGCGCATTTTTTACGCCGCTGGTGCATCACAAAAAGTGACGCACCGGTGGCGCAAAAGTGACGCAAGGGCTCATAAATAAGCCCCTAAATATTTCCCCAAGTGTAAAAAGAATGCAACTTTAGTTACTTATATTCGATGCTGCTTTCTAAACTCAACCTGAATTAAATCAAAAGTTTCTATGTCTGCAAGCAGTGGAACAAGCAGAAGCAAATTCTTTGAGCCATTGAATGGGCTTAATTAATGAGCTTTCTCACCCCTTTGAGTTACATTGAGATACACATCAGACTCTTCGGGCATAGTTACTAGAAAATGTCGGAGCGTGGAGCTGTGCCAAATCTGGCAGTGCCCGCTCTGACATTTTCAAAACGCAGGGATGCACCGTATTCTCTACAATACGATGCACCCCTGTAGATAGTGACCACAGCCCATTGTGTATGAGCCTTATGTCTCCCTGAAGTAAGGTTTCTAACAGGTTTGGACCCCATTTAGCGACTAGAGAACTCGTTCCATCGAATGACAATCGCCGCCTTAAGGGCGAAAGGTGATTCTGGATGAGGCGAAGCTCCAGTCTCTTAACCAGGAACTGACGGAGAGTCTAATAGACTTTAGAGCCATCCTTGAAAAACAGTAGGAGGGATGGAAGACATAACACACGGACATTCCTGCTTTTTAGGTCGAGCATTCGAGATCTCTTGTATATACTTTAGTATATACTTATATATTAGTATATACTTATATGTGTTTGTACTTTGTGGGCTCTGGAGATCAGCCCTAGGACTTGTCTGCTTCCGCTTAGGGACTTTTTTTTCTGTTCAACTGCCTCTATTTAACTGTCTTAATAAAAAAGGACCAGTAGAGGTCAGTAAAATACCAGAATTGCTTTCTGCTGAGGGACTTTCGTTTTTTAATTTTTCTGGCAACTGGCTCTATTTAACTTTCTTGATAGAAAACGACCAGCAGAGGTCAGTAAAATACCAGAATCACTTTAGCATTCTCTAGATTCCAGTCCATAGAAATTGTCTTCCACGAGCACCCGTAGACAATAATATTTTTTCAAATCTTGTATTTTCAGTGATATGACCACCAAAGGCCCTGATTTTATATGAAAAACAGAGCTTTGGACTATACCATTTCCCGCTGAAAGGCAATATTTCTCTCCATGTGTTCCCATACCTGGTGTGTCACGCAGTTTGGTGGTTACGTTCCACCATGTTAAAGAACACTAGATGTTTCAGCACCCAGGCTAATGTGCTGCATAGCTAAATACATATAAGGTCCCAAAGGCAAGACCGATTGCATTGCAAATGCTTGTTTATCCAGCTAGCTGGGCATTTTTAGGGATTCTTCACCCCTCCCGAAGCATAAACCTCAGGTATCTCCACAGTTTGCATGGTTCAACCAAGTGTGCAGGCAGTTAAGACAGCAACAGGCTTTTGCCATTAGATCCCACTCAACCAATTTAGTAAGAGACCTGAGAAGGTCCTATAAAAAAGCACAAGTTAGAGCTAAAAGGGAGTGGGATGAGAACAGGTGGAGGTCTATTGGAGATGCCTGTGCCCGTAAAGATTCTAAACTGTTTTGGATTCTAGTGCCTCGGGGGGATGCCAGGAAGCCAACCCATTTAGCCAGTAACATTGCAATCTCGGCTTGGTATGACCACTTTAAGCTTTTGTACACTGGCCCTTCGAACACAAATATAGAAACATCTCAGCCAGACCACCCATTGATTTACCCAAAGGAGCTCTTTACCAGCTGTGAACTCCAGGCCTCTATTAAATCAATTGCTCAAGCTAAGGCCCCCGGCAGAATGCAGCACACATAGGAAAAGTTAAAACTAGGAGAAATAAAAGCATTTCTACTCATGCGCCATTCTAACACCTGCTCTTGCATGACGCTAGTTTTTGGAACTTCCACAGATTAACACCATGCCCAGACGTGGTTCCAGTGCTTGCTGAGCCACTGGATTGAAGCTAGCCTAGCTGATGAAGGGTGATTCCCCAAAACCGGTCCCAGGATGCTTGTTTCCAGGGAGGACCTGGCTTGCAGTTCGGGCTGGACTGTTCCCATAGAGAGCAGGGTCAAGACTTGCATATGGCTGGGTCCAAACTGGGGTGACGTGGCGAGCAAAATAATGATCGATTAAACATGGATCTGTGACTGGGGGTGAGTGTTTAAGAAGTTTTAACACTCCGTCCATCATTTTGAAATTCTTTTATTTTGTGATGTTGCTATATGCGCCTTAAGTGGCTAAGGATATGCCCATATGTGTGTTGTCCTTTGCTCGCTGTACCACTTGATTCAAGCTAGGCTGGCTGATGAGGGGTGATACCAGAAAACCGGTCCCAGGATGGTTGTTTCCTGTCCAGGGAGGGCCTGGCTTAGCAATTCGGGCTGGACTGTTCTCATGGGGAGCAGTGTCATGACTGATTTGCATATGGCTGGGTTCAAACTGGGGTGACGTGGTGAGCAAACTGACAATGGATTAAACCCAGATCTGTAACTGGGGGTGAGTGTTTGAAAAGTTTCAACACTCCACCATCATTTTATTTTGTGATGTTGCTATGTGCGCACTAGTTAGCTAAGGGTATGCCCAGACGTGGGTCCCTTGCTCGCTGCGCCACTGGATTCAAGCTAGCTTGACTGATGAGGGGTGATATCCTGAAACTGGTCCCAGGGTGCTTGTTTCCAGTCCAGGGAGGACCTGGCTTGGCAGTTTAGGCTGGACTGTTCCGATGGGGAGCAGGGTTAAGACTGATTTGCATATGGCTGGGTCCAAACTGGGGTGAAGTGGTGAGCAAAATAACAATGGATTAAACCCAGATCTGTGTTTGGGGGTGAGTGTTTAAAAAGTTTCAACACTCCATCCATCATTTTATTTTGTGATGTTGCTGCTGTTAGAAATGGGGCCTCTAGTTGGCAGAGGCTTCCATCCAGTCCATGTAAGGACAACCAAGTTAGTCAGGGTAAGTCAGATACACACCCTAAATTAACCTGTGCTCACCCTCTGGTAGCTTGGCACAGAGCAGTCAGGCTTAACTTAAGAGGCAATGTGCAAAGTATTTGTGCAACACTTAAATTACAGTTACACAATGAAAACACCACAAAAAGACTCCACATGGATTTAGAGAAATAGAGAATATTCATCTGGGTAAAACAAGACTAAAATGACAAAAATCAATTAGGTAGAAGTCAAGATATGGATTTTTAAATATTAAATGTGAAAACAGTACTTAGATGTCACTAGGGGTCAAAAGGTTACTTAAGGTCGAGAGGTACCAGTGCAAATTAAAAGTTAAGGCCAATCACGATGGAGGGCAGGTCGGCTACAGGACCTAGACAGGTCCCGCTGAAGACATAGCCTGGATGGAGCGTTTGTTGCCGTCAAGAGTCTACCGCATCATCGTTGAGCCACGCAAAGGGGAGCCCGTATTGTTGTTGAGCTCTATTGAAGTAAATGCAATGCGTCGTCGTCGAGCCCCGCAGAGTGTCGTTGTTGAGTTACGAAGGCTGTGAATCTGATGTCGTTGAGCACCCTCTGCATCGGCATCAGTGGGCAATGTGGAGGAAATTCTGACCCAGTCGAGGCAATGCATCGGTTTTTGTAGAAATCAGCTGTAAAAACCACTTCTGAGCAACAGGACTGGAGGGGGCACCTCAGGCAAGGGTAGAACTCACAGGTGGCAGAGTTCAGCAGCACCAGCAGGATTGCAGGAAGTCTTTTGTGTTCCTGAGACTTCAGAAAACAGGAGGCAAGCCAGCAAGACCTTGGAGTCACTCTGGGTTCAAATGAGATGGGTCCAGTCCTTGTCCTCAGAAGGGCAAAGATCAGCAGGTAGCAGGGCAGCTCAGCAAATCAATCAATCAATCAATCAATCATGTCACTTATAAAGCGCACTACATACGCGCGAGGGTCTCAAGGCGCTGGGGGAAGAGGGGGGTGGTGCTGCTACTGATCGAAGAGCCAGGTCTTGAGGAGTCTTCTGAAGGCCAGTAGGTCTTGGGTCTGTCGGAGGTTGGTGGGGAGGGTGTTCCAGGTCTTGGCGGCGAGGTGGGAGAAGGATCTGCCGCCGGCGGTCGTTTTCCGGATGCGGGGGACTGTGGCGAGGGCGAGGCTGGTCGAGCGGAGCTGGCGGGTGGGGGTGTAGAAGCTGAGTCGTCTGTTGAGGTAGGCTGGTCCGGAGTTGTGGAGTGCTTTGTGTGCGTGGGTGAGGAGCTTGAAGGTTATCCTCTTGTTGACAGGGAGCCAGTGCAGGTCTCTCAGGTGGGGTGTGATGTGGCTGCGTCGGGGATGTCGAGGATAAGACGTGCAGAGGCGTTCTGGATGCGTTGCAGCCGTCTCAGGAGCTTAGCCGTCGTTCCTGCGTAGAGGGCGTTTCCGTAGTCCAGCCTGCTGGTGACGAGGGCCTGGGTGACTGTTTTTCTTGTTTCGGTGGGGATCCACTTGAAGATCCTGCGGAGCATTCGGAGGATGTTGAAGCAGGATGAGGAAACGGCGTTGACCTGCTTAGTCATGGAGAGGGTGGGGTCGAGGATGACCCCTAGGTTGCGTACGTGGTCGGTGGGTGGCGGGGCTGTTCCCAGTGATGTTGGCCACCAGGAGTCGTCCCAGGCTGAAGGGTTGGAACCAAGGATGAGGACCTCCGTCTTGTCCGAGTTCAGCTTCAGGCGGCTGGTCCTCATCCATTCGGCGACGGCCTTCATTCCTTCGTGGAGGTGGGCTTTGGCGGTGTGAGGGTCTTTGGTGAGGGAGAGGATCAGCTGGGTGTCGTCGGCGTAGGAGATGATGTTGAGGTTGTGCTGTCGGACGACGTGGGCGAGGGTGCCATGTAGATGTTGAACAGCGTTGGGCTGAGGGAGGAGCCTTGGGGTACGCCGCAGATGATCTTGGTGGCCTTGGATCGGAAGGGGGCGAGGCGGACGCTTTGTGTTCTGCCGGAAAGGAAGGATGTGGTCCAGTCCAGGGCCTTCTCTTGGATCCCGGCGTCGTGAAGGCGTGTTCGTAGTGTGTGGTGGCAGACCGTGTCGAAGGTGGCTGATAGGTCCAGGAGGATGAGGGCTGCTGTTTCTCCGTTGTCTAGCAGGGTCCTGATGTCATCGGTGGCGGCGATGAGGGCGGTTTCGGTGCTGTGGTTGCTGCGGAAGCCGGACTGGGAAGGGTCCAGGATGTTGTTCTCCTCGAGGTAGCGGGTCAGTTGTTTGTTGACGATTTTCTCGGTGACCTTCGCGGGGAACGGGAGCAGAGAGATGGGTCGGAAGTTCTTGAGGTCCTTGGGGTCTGCCTTGGGTTTCTTGAGTAAGGCGGTGATCTCGGTGTGCTTCCAGATTTCCGGAAAGGTTGCTGTCTCGAAGGAGATGTTGATTATTTTCCGGAGATGGGGCGCGATGGCTGTACTGGCTTTGTTGAAGATGTGGTGAGGGCACAGGTCTAGCGGTGAACCGGAGTGGATGGTGTTCATGATCTCGCTGGTGTCCTCGTCGTTGATGTTGGTCCAGGAGAGCAGGCGGTTGGTGGTTGTGGGGGCAGTGGTCTCGGTGGTTGCCGGGGCGGTCGTGGTGTTGAAGCTGTCGTGGATGTCGCCGATTTTGCGGTGGAAGAAGGTGGCCAGTGAGTCGCACAGGTCTCGCGACGGCTGGATGTCGTTGGTTTTGGAGCTGGGGTTGGAGAGTTCCTTCACGATGTTGAAGAGCTCTTTGCTGTTGTGTGCGTTGTTGTCTAGGCGGTCTTTGAGTGAGGCCCTTTTGGCGGATCTGATGAGGTGATGGTGACTGCGGGTGGCGCTCTTGTGGGCGGCGTAGCTGTCCGCTGTCCGTTTGTGGAGTCAGATCTTCTCCAGTTTTCGGCATGTTCGTTTGGAGGCCTGGAGGTCTTCGGTGAACCAGGTGGCTTTCTTGCTGGTGTGGCTGTTGGGCGGATTCTTGAGCGGGGCGAGGTGTTGGCGCAGTCGTCGATCCACTGTCTGAGGTTGCGGGCGGCGGTGTCGGGGTCGGAGGGTTCGGCGGGTGGGCTCAGGGCGAGGGTTGTGGTTAGCTGGTCTTCCGTGACTCTGCTCCAGCAGCGGCGAGGCATTTGTTCGGTGCGGTGGTGCGTGGTGGGCTTCCTGTAGGTGAAGTGGATGCAGTGGTGGTCAGTCCAGTGGGGTTCGGAGGTGTGGTTGAAGGAGACGTGTGGGCTTGCGGAAAAGATGGAGTCGAGCGTGTGGCCGGCGGCGTGGGTGGGTGTAGTCACGAGCTGTCTGAGTCCGAGGGTGGCGAGGTTGTCGAGTTGGTGTCCTTGTTGTTCTCGAGGTGGAAGTTCAGGTCCCCGAGGAGGATGTAGTCCGTGGAGGCGATGGCGTGTGTGCTGACGAAGTCAGCGATGGAATCGCTGAACTGTGATCGGGGTCCGGGGGTCTGTAGATGAGGGTTCCTCTGAGGGTGGTGTTGGGATCGGTGTGGATCTGGAAGTGCATGTGTTCGACGGTGCTGAGGGTGTCGTCGGTGTTGGTTGAGACTCTGAGGGTGTTCCTGTGGACGATGGCGATGCCTCCTCCGACTCCGTTGGTGCGGTCCCTGCGGGTGATCTTGTATCCGTCCGGGATGGCAATGGCGATGTCGGGGGCTGAAGCGGGATTCAGCCAGGTCTCCGTCAGGAATGCGACGTCTGGGGAGGTTGAGTCGAGAAGGTCCCAGAGTTCGATGGCGTGTTTGCGGGTGGAGCAGGTGTTGAGGAGGATGCATCTGAGGTAGTTGGGTTCTTTCCTGGGCGGTGGTTTGGCGGGGCGGGTGCTGGCGAAGCTGCAGTTCCGGCAGGTGAAGGGCCCTTGGGTGCGCTTCGGGGTGGCCTGGTAGCAGGCGTGATCTTTTCCGGGGTTGAGTGCGTGGAGGGTGCTGGCGTCGTATCGGCGTCTGTTGATGTGGCAGGCGCGGGGGATGCCCGGACCAGGGGGTCTGGCGCTGGGCGCGGTCACGGCACGGACGGGCACAGACGGGCTTGCCTTAGGCGCGCCTTTGGCGCGCCAGCGGCGCGCCGCTGCGCGGCCGCACAGCAGCCGCCATAAATGGGGGAGGTGGGAGGGAGGAGCAGGGAATGGGGCAGCGAATGGGCAGTGAGGGGCGGGGCCGCAGGGGCGCAGCGGCGGGAAACAGGCACAGAAGGGAAAACGAGCACAATCAGGGCATCAAGGGGGCACAGAAAGGAAAAAAACGAGCACAATGAGGGGCAGCAAGGGGGCACAGAAAGGAAAAACGAGCACAATCAGGGGCAGCAAGGGTGGCACAGAGAGGAAAAAATGAGCACAATCAGGGGCAGCAAGGGGGCACAGAAAGGAAAAAAAAACTAGCACAATGAGGGGCAGCAAGGGGGCACAGAAAGGAAAAACGAGCACAATCAGGGGCAGCAAGGGGGCACAGAAAGGAAAAACAGAGCACAATCAGGGGCAGCAAGGGGGCACAGAAAGGAAAAACGAGCACAATCAGGGGCAGCAAGGGGGGCACAGAAAGGAAAAAACGAGCACAATCAGGGGCAGCAAGGGGGCACAGAAAGGAAAAAACGAGCACAATCAGGGGCAGCAAGGGGGGCACAGAAAGGAAAAAATGAGCACAATCAGGGGCAGCAAGGGGGCACAGAAAGGAAAAAACGAGCACAATCAGGGGCAGCAAGGGGGCACAGAAAGGAAAACGAGCACAATCAGGGGCAGCAGCAGGGCACACAGACGGAGCTGTGTGGTGGGGAGCGACCTACCAGTCAAGGTCAGGGGTCGCTCTCTTCACCACGCAGCAGCCGCCATAAATGGGGAGGTGGGAGGGAGGAGCAGGGAATGGGGCAGCGAATGGGCAGTGAGGGGGCGGGGCCGCAGGGCGCAGCGGCGGGAAACAGGCACAGAAGGGAAAACGAGCACAATCAGGGCATCAAGGGGGCACAGAAAGGAAAAAAACGAGCACAATGAGGGGCAGCAAGGGGGCACAGAAAGGAAAAAACTAGCACAATGTGGGGCAGCAAGGGGGCACAGAAAGGAAAAACGAGCACAATCAGGGGCAGCACGGGGGGCACAGAGAGGAAAAAACGAGCACAATCAGGGGCAGCAAGGGGGCACAGAAAGGAAAAAAAAACGAGCACAATCAGGGGCAGCAAGGGGGCACAGAAAGGAAAAAACTAGCACAATGAGGGGCAGCAAGGGGGCACAGAAAGGAAAAACGAGCACAATCAGGGGCAGCAAGGGGGCACAGAAAGGAAAAACGAGCACAATCAGGGGCAGCAAGGGGGGCAAAGAAAGGAAAAACGAGCACAATCAGGGGCAGCAAGGGGGGCACAGAAAGGAAAAACGAGCACAATCAGGGGCAGCAAGGGGGGCACAGAAAGGAAAAACGAGCACAATCAGGGGCAGCAAGGGGGGCACAGAAAGTTAAAAACGAGCACAATCAGGGGCAGCAAGGGGGCACAGAAAGGAAAAACGAGCACAATCAGGGGCAGCAGCAGGGCACACAGACGGAGCTGTGTGGTGGGGAGCGACCTACCAGTCAAGGTCAGGGGTCGCTCTCTTCACCACGCAGCAGCCGCCATAAATGGGGAGGTGGGAGGGAGGAGCAGGGAATGGGGCAGCGAATGGGCAGTGAGGGGGCGGGGCCGCAGGGGCGCAGCGGCGGGAAACAGGCACAGAAGGGAAAACAAGCACAATCAGGGCATCAAGGGGGCACAGAAAGGAAAAAAAACCGAGCACAATGAGGGGCAGCAAGGGGGCACAGAAAGGAAAAACTAGCACAATGAGGGGCAGCAAGGGGGCACAGAAAGGAAAAACGAGCACAATCAGGGGCAGCAAGGGGGGCACAGAGAGGAAAAAACGAGCACAATCAGGGGCAGCAAGGGGGCACAGAAAGGAAAAAAAACGAGCACAATCAGGGGCAGCAAGGGGGCACAGAAAGGAAAAAACTAGCACAATGAGGGGCAGCAAGGGGGCACAGAAAGGAAAAACGAGCACAATCAGGGGCAGCAAGGGGGCACAGAAAGGAAAAAGCGAGCACAATCAGGGGCAGCAAGGGGGCACAGAAAGGAAAAACGAGCACAATCAGGGGCAGCAAGGGGGCACAGAAAGGAAAAACGAGCACAATCAGGGGCAGCAAGGGGGCACAGAAAGGAAAAGCGAGCACAATCAGGGGCAGCAAGGGGGCACAGAAAGGAAAAAACGAGCACAATCAGGGGCAGCAAGGGGGGCACAGAAAGGAAAAACGAGCACAATCAGGGGCAGCAAGGGGGGCACAGAAAGGAAAAAACTAGCACAATCAGGGGCAGCAAGGGGGCACAGAAAGGAAAAAACGAGCACAATCAGGGGCAGCAAGGGGGCACAGAAAGGAAAAACGAGCACAATCAGGGGCAGCAGCAGGGCACACAGACGGAGCTGTGTGGTGGGGAGCGACCTACCAGTTCCTCAGAATAGTCAGTCACAGCAAAGTGGCAATCCTTACAACACAGAAGTCTTTACTCCATCAGAGTTCTTCCCAGTTTCAGTAGTGTACTGATTTGGGAGGGTCAAAGCCCTGGTACTCACACCCAAAATTGCCTTTCATATAAGGGGTGACTTCAAAGGAACTCTCTCAAGTTCACAAGTATCCCTTTCAACCCAGTCCTATCTGACAGCCTATCTGTGGGGGTTGGGGGGAAGGGGGTAATCAGTCCTTTGTGTGAGAACAGGACACAGCCGATTTAGATGTTAGTGTGGCCCACCTCTCTCCCTTACTGACCAGGAGGCCTATCAGAATGCAGATGAATGCAGATGAGTCCTCTGTCATAGCCAGCCCTTCATGTGTCTGTGGCTGTCTAGAGGGAATGCACAAAGTGTACCTGTACCCAGCCCAGATGTGTATTGAAGACAGGCTGCAGGCACACAGAACAAAGTGAAGAGCAGAGAAATGTCCACTTTTTAAAAGTGGTATTTCTAAAATGGTAATGTCAAATCCAACTTTATCACTAAAGAAATTTATCACCACCATTCCAAAGATATGAAACATGATGTAGCTACTCCTCTCTGATCAGGAATTACAGCTTAATAAGTGTTTTAAGGAATTTCCAATGCTAGCCTATTTGAGGAGTTGGCCTCGTAGTGAAAAATGAATTTAGCTGTCTGTCACTACCAGGACATGTAAAACCTAAAAGTACATGTCCTACCTTTTAGTTACACAGCACCCTGCCCACAGCGTCACTTAGGGCCTACCTTAGGGGTGAATTATGCGTAATAAAAAGGGCAGTTGAGGCATGGCAAGTGGTATTAAATGGCAAGTCGAAGTGGCAGTCAACTGCACACACAGGCCCTGCAATAGCAGGCCTGAGACAGGTTTGAAATGCTACTTGTGTGGGTGGCACAACCAGTACTGCAGGCCCACTAGTAGCATTTAGATTCCAGGCCCTGGGTATATGAAATATCGCTTTACAAAGGACTTACAGGTAAACTAAGGAAAATCACCCTAAAGATGACAGGTCTAACAGCTGCCTACTGGAGAACAATGGCCACAGCCCCCCTTCTGACTCCCTCCTTCAGGTTTCCTGGCTCCCCAGAGAGCATGTGAAGTTTAGCAGTCCCCACATTAACTGTGGTGGTAGATAGCTCACATGGCTCAGGAGGAGCATACAGAGAGAGGACGCTATCCTATCCGGCTGCTTCTGAGCCAGAGCACCAGAACACAGACTGTAAATGGCATTACACACTACTCTACACAAAACCTCTGATATGTAATTATACCTCACTGCAACCATGTCCCGGCAATCTGCCATAAGCAACATTCTGGTCTCTTCAAAAATGTCCTTGTTTGCATCTAGAGTATGGTGCTTCATTTGGCTGAAACCCCTTCACTCCGACTCAAATGGTAATGAGTGCATGTATTCTGCACTTCCGCTGTTCAAGTTCACATAAAAAACTCACATCCTCATACCAGAAGTGAACATTTAATTATGACGAGTACCTCCCTCATGCTTCTTACCTGCCTCCGCTAAAAGAATAATATATTTATTTCACTTTTAATACCGCTTTTGTCCAGATGAGAGGGCAGAAACATGTATGAGATATATTCCAAGAGTCCGATTCATATGGGTAAACTTAGACATTTGGTCTAAACACAGACCAAATGTCTAAATTCATGACTTTGGGAATTTGCAGACAGCATTTACGAGTACTATCTTTATGTCCGCACTCGGGGCGGAGATCCGACGTGTGTGCGTCTGTGTGCAACTGATTTTTTTAATATTGCATATTCAGCCATTAATTAGACCACGACAAACTTATCCCCAATACAGAAGTTTGGGGCATATTATCAAGAACACGCGATAAATATCGCAAATCGCGCTTAGCGCGTTTTTCATTATTGCCCTCTATCGCTGAATTACATCGCCGTGTTAGCGGCGTATTAGCAACGCTTTGCTAACAGGCGATGTACAATCCAGCAATAGACTGCGATAATCATCATTAGCGTGTGAAATCCAGCGATGATTTCACAGCGCTAATGAAAAGCTTGTTGATAGGGGAGTGTGGAATTAACCAGACAATCCACCTCCCATACAAAACATGCTTAAGTCAAGTTTTTAACAGGCGTAAGAAGCCGGCGATAACCGCCGTTACTGCGACATGTTTTATCGATCCGCGGTTCCGGGGCCGCGTTGTAAATACCGCGATGTCGTGTTTGCGACTTTTTTCATAATGTTTTTCGTAGGAACGCCTATTTTGCATCTCATTAGCGATGTATATCGCTAACAGGAGAAGCGTTAAAAATACGGCAGCTAACATGCGCTAATGCATGTTAGCGACGCCTTGATGATAGTGCGATAAAAAATTCGCCGCTTTGCCGCCGAAAAGTGCTGCTAAAGTGGCGAAAACTCGCTTGATAATATGCCCCTTTGTTTTTTAAATTGCAAAACTACTTTAACTGTAAAAGGAACAATAGATGACAAAAATGAGCTCTATCAATCTCTTAGTTAACAAGTTGCTGTTTTAGATCAGACACTCGAAGCATCGGGTATGGAAACTGTGATTCAACCAACAATATATCTATTCATCTGGAAAGCATGAAATATGAATGCATTTGAGCAAATAACTTAATATATCTCTAGGGCAGCAGACCATGTGATTTCTCATCATGTGCTTTCATATCCACATTTTGTAAAAATCCACAGTCACTTGACTATCCCATGCTGCAGTGCGTCTGGGCACACTTCAGTAGAGATGAACAGATTAATCCGTGGCCAACAGCCATGACAACCGGTCTTTGATATGTGAAATTGCAGTCAATTACGTTTTTTTTTTTTAATTCTGTTGCTTAAACAGAGCCATCCTTTGATCATACCCCGGCCAGGATCTAAGAAGGCATTTTTCCCAGTGTGTTTTTTATTGGGAAATGATGGCTATTGGTGCAATGGACATTTAACATTTCAGGACAAATGAGTTCGTTTCCGCCTTCGAAACATGGATATTTTCTCCCTGTTAATCACCACCTTCACGCTGCTGCGAGGGAACACATGGTACTACCAAAAATTGGAGAGTTACGAATAGGACATTGTTTTTCGCTAGGACTGTAGTTCTGCCACGGTGTGACAGGCCTGGAGTCAGCTCCCTCCCCTCTGCTGCTGTCTTCAGCTGCCATGTTCTGGTTTGAACACTTGTCTGACAGCTCTCCCATCCCAGCAGTCTGTTACTCGTATCTGTGGCAGATAAATCTAAACTCTGGCTTCCGCAAACTGAGCCTAATTTCTCGGCGCACATACTGCTAGGAAATGCAAGCCAAACTTGGAGAAGACACCTTGTCCTCACTTCCGACTTTGGCTCCTTGCTTTCTGGCTCCAGACACGTGGAAATATATCTCTGGTTAGGCAGAAAAAATAGAACCACATTTGAGTGCAAATATTTACAGTTGTGTGACCTACTGAGAGACAGAAAACATGTTATGCTTAAAAATAACTCTGCTCTTCAGTTATTGATCACAGACGTTACTGAGGGACAAAGTCAAGAAATAATCTGAAAAATGTTCAAATAAAACATTGAAAGGAACAGCACTTGGCGCTGTTTGCTACCAGCCAGTCACAACGAAACACAAAAGAAAGACAATGGAGAAGACACAAGAAACAAGATGAGACGCGCGTTCTTTCTTATTGAAGGTGAGTCAAGAAGTACTGCATGGGGAACAAGGCTGCCATAATGGTGGAATCGAGAACACTATTCCTACAACCATTGCTATGAATTATACCACAATATGTTCTAATTGCATTGCTGTCCTACTTGTCTAGTACACAGTATAGAGCACAGGGCTGCAAAGCTGCACCCTTACAACCAACAACTCTAGGACTAAACCACTGTAGGCCACAAAAACCAAAGCCAGGATTAACAACTATGGGGTCGATTTAGGGCCTCATTTATGAGGCCCCTTGTGTCGATGGGACTTCACTTTTTGTGACGTTCCGTGGTGCAGGAGCCTGCTCTATATTTACGAAGAAGCTCAAAGCCACTTTTTATGGCTTAATGCTGCCTCGTAAATATCGTTCCCTTTAACACAGTTTTCTGCGTTAAAGGGGCGTGCAAACAGTGTTGCTGGGGGCGTTCCCAGCAACATGCATGGCTTTTTTGACACTTCCCCAGATATACGAGAAATCGTAACACTGAGGCAGCGTCAAAAACTTACGCCTCCCCTGGGGAGGAGTAAGGGAAGTACAACGAGGAGAAATATCCTTATTTCTCCTCGTTTTTCCTTTTTCCATGTGTGCTTCATTCTGCAGCACACATAGAAAGAGAAAACTCTTCTTGTGGTTGTTTTTGTGCACAAAGGTTTCCTTTCCTGCACAAAAATAATCATCCCTGCAATGCAGGCACCCTTGCACCATGGTGCAAAGGTGCCTGCGTTGGCGAAGGCAGCCCATTGTGCGCTGGCACAGGGAAAAAGGACAGGAATGCGCTGTATCTGATAGATAGGGCGCATTCCTGCACTTTTCTTTGGCCGTACAGTAGGAAGGCCTGTGGTGCTGCCCTACGGCAAAACCCCATAAATGAGGCCCATAGAGTTTAGAGGCCAGAGTTCCCTCCTTTGGGATGACAGAGGACATTACCTCTGTCATCCAGAGGGACCTCTGCCTGCCAAATTTGTAAATATCAGTGGGCGCATGGACATCTCTCTACATTGATAGGGACAGCGGTCATTACAGTTTCTGTCAGTGTAAGAAAAGTTTGAAGGATGACCATCAAACTTTTCAAATGTTTTTGTTTTTCCAAGGCAAGCTCCCAAACTATTAGTTTGTTTTTGAAAAAAAAACAAAAAACTAATGCCCCCACACCATGGAAGTTTTCTACCAGGGTATGGGGGTCATTTGGATTTTTTTCTTGTCCCTCACTACCAGGTTTTTCCTGGCATTGACAGACAGGAAAAAAAAGCATTCCATCGCCTACCCTAATAAGGGCGGATGGTGTAATTCCCTTCCTTCGAAGGCCCCTACATCTTCATGCCGTCGGAGGAAGTTATCCCTTGACAGAGCCAAGGGGAGCTCAATTGATGGAAAACTGATAGGCTGTCCATCTCTAAATGAGGTGGGCGGACCGAGAGTTTGAAAGACAGGGTACTCTGTTGCTTTTCCGACGGAGTGGGCAATGGAGTAACCAATCCACCAAACTCTAAATCGGCCCAACTCAATACTGTGCAATAATTTTTCACCTCCATTCCTAGAAAGCACCCTGTAGGGACTGAAGGGGCACTGGTCATGGACTAATGCACATACAGGATGCTACATCTGAACACAATCCAAACTTCACCTCCAGGTTTCCTTCATGCCATACTAATCCCGCCCTTACACACAACTGCAATCAATCAATCATGTCACTTATAAAGCGCACTACATACCCGCGAGGGTCTCAAGGCGCTGGGGGAAGAGGGGGGTGGTGCTGCTACTGATCGAAGAGCCAGGTCTTGAGGAGTCTTCTGAAGGCCAGTAGGTCTTGGGTCTGTCGGAGGTTGGTGGGGAGGGTGTTCCAGGTCTTGGCGGCGAGGTGGGAGAAGGATCTGCCGCTGGCGGTCGTTTTCCGGATGCGGGGGACTGTGGCGAGGGCGAGGCTGGTCGAGCGGAGCTGGCGGGTGGGGGTGTAGAAGCTGAGACGTCTGTTGAGGTAGGCTGGTCCGGAGTTGTGGAGTGCTTTGTGTGCGTGGGTGAGGAGCTTGAAGGTTATCCTCTTGTTGACAGGGAGCCAGTGCAGGTCTCTCAGGTGGGGTGTGATGTGGCTGCGTCGGGGGATGTCGAGGATAAGACGTGCAGAGGCGTTCTGGATGCGTTGCAGCCGTCTCAGGAGCTTAGCCGTCGTTCCTGCGTAGAGGGCGTTTCCGTAGTCCAGCCTGCTGGTGACGAGGGCCTGGGTGACTGTTTTTCTTGTTTCGGTGGGGATCCACTTGAAGATCCTGCGGAGCATTCGGAGGATGTTGAAGCAGGATGAGGAAACGGCGTTGACTGCAGGGATGAACGAATCAGAGTGACATGCTACAGAAACACCTAACCAAAGGACAAGTGCACTGAAACTCAGGGCCGGACTGGGAACCGAAACCGGCCCTGGCAAACTGCTCAGCCGACCCCCCCTGGGGGGGGGGGCTGCGGCGAGCTGTTTCCTAGGGCCGGTTTTGGCTGATTTTGTTAAAGGAGGCCGATATTGCCGGCCCCCGGTAACAAAAACGGTCCCGCAGGGACCCAAAACCGGCCCCCACCCTGGTGGCCCACCGGGGAAATGCCCGGTGCCTGCTACGGCCAGTCCGGCCCTGCTCAAACTGCAGTGCGGTGCACGTACGAGCCCAGGGCAAGGTCACCAGCTCCTGCTGCCAGACACTAACCAGTCATGCTGGACACCTGCTGCTCCACCCATAAAATACAAATACACCAGAAGGCCAAAACAGTATGGCCTCTTTAAATCTACTGAATATGAGAAAAATAACTCCTAGGCAATCAGAATCAAACTAAATAAACATCAAAAAGTAAAAAGAAACCAGAAAGAAGAAAATCTATGAAATATGATATCACTTTAATATTTCTTTGTTAAAAAATATTCTTAAAATTTATAAAAATTGTGTCTATTACACAATATACAGTACATCAATTCATATGATAATCACATATATATAAACAAAATTAAAAAATGGCAATATCTTTAAACTTTCGACGCGCATTTCGGCATATTAAACGCCTTCTTTAGGAGTAGCCACACAATTATTTAAAAACTTTTTGACAGGGAACAGTTCACAATGTTGAAGGATTGAATATAATCTTTAAGTCCTGATAAAAAAATCTGATATTAATATGATCGTGTGACGTTTATTACGGTAACCATCAGACCGGACAAGCATGTAAAAACACTTCTTTCTCTTCTTTTGCTCGCACATAAACCGCGTTCGTATTGTGTTAATCTGAATGGAACCTGTGTATCCCGGCAAAAGTATTAGAGATCAATGCTGCAAACTGGTATGTGTATTCAGAGGAGTAGCTTCTCTGATGTAAATAGTGCCAGGTCCAAAAAACCGGGCTGAAGATGGCTACCGGCGTCCTGCGTTGTAGGATAGAGTCAGGACTTAAAGATTATATTCAATCCTTCAACATTGTGAACTGTATAATAGACACAATTTTTATAAATTTTAAGAATATTTTTTAACAAAGAAATATTAAAGTGATATCATATTTCATATATTTTCTTCTTTCTGGTTTCTTTTTACTTTTTGATGTTTATTTAGTTTGATTCTGATTGCCTAGGAGTTATTTTTCTCATATTGATTATACCCTGTCCTAGGAATCGTATTATTCGCTATTCAGGGGGTCCTTGTTTTCTTCATCTCTTTAAATCTACTGTACATCTCAGGTCAAGAACAAAGAGCCCTCCACAAAGGCACAGAGAAGTCAGATGCAAGTGATTATTTGCTCTAGCACAGCACTATCTTTTGGTGGCTCATCTCTAGATTAAAAATCAACAAATCAACAAATCAAGCGCCTTGTCAAAGGACACCTACCACAGAGAAGAGTTTGAACAATCGGCACTCTGATGTCCCCATAAATGTTCAGCGACATTATGAACTGTATCTCAGGACATTACTATTCGATCCCAGTTAGAGTCTGTGGGATCGGATAGTCTGTGTAAACGTGGCGAGTAACCCACCCGCCACATTACAAGTTCACGTGTTCGCCATATTACAAGTGCCATAGGCTACAATGCACTTGTAATACAGCACTCAGGATATCCCGCCACGCAGGCCATACTCTAAATATGGCCCTTAGTTTTGTATTAAACAGTCACATGGGAATATATACTAATGAGCTGACATGAACCTATAAAGTAAGCAGAGGTTGACATTTGCCATATGTTTCCCTGTACATGTTTTGGGAGAGGAGACTAAAAATTAATGGATTTGAGAGTTGTAATATGTCTTCCATGATCTGGCTGATGCTCGCCACTCCAAAGACCATTGCAGCAAAGCAAACAATTTAAGAATCATTATCTGCTATCAGCTTTGTAACATCAACTGCGTTGGTGCCAAGAGAAGGACAGTTACCAGCTTGGTATGTGGGAGAAGATCTTCCCAGCCTGCATCATGACATCATTAATCGCCTTTGATACATATTTAGGGACGTCATTGTCACATGTCATGGATATTCAGTTATCAGAGGGTGCTTGTCTAAACTGGAAAGGTCATTATACGGAGACCGCAGGCTACCGTGCATTAAAAACCATTAACATGTATTCATCATTTCTTCAATTCAAAATTGAGCCAACTGATTAGAATATTACTTGAAATCTTTGTCGTTGCCAGAACACTGCTGTTGCAAAATTGAAAAGTACACGATTCTCTATATGAATTTAATGCAAATAAAGATCTTGTTAAATGCGCCAGTTTTGCGGTAAAGATGTCTCCATAGGCCAAAAACGTCAGTTAATTATATCAAGTGGGTATTGGTCCATATGTCTGGATCTTAATTCTTTCAATGACTGTTTAGATGAGGATACGTTCTATTTTTATTTCTCTTGCTCTCTCACAAATAGTTATGTGTGTTGCTTTTTATAGGTGTGTGACACCGTTTGCTTTTCTCTCTTTATTTAAAAAAAAGTTAATGCTTTCAAATTGTAAAATAACACAAAAATGAAAGGAGAGCGACAATTACTGTCAGAGTTTCATACAGTGATGAATAGCCAATATAGGACAATCTGTTTGTGGGGGAGGGGGGTTGGCATTGCAGTGGGTGCAGCAGGTGTACACTTGCATGTGAGGTCCACTCGTTGTTGTGTCGAAGATGTGGGAGTTACTCCTACGCAGGCATTCACAATTATAGGCATTGTTTTGAGCTGACACAACGGGGCATATTTACAAGGGCTTATCGCCATCAGAACGTCACTTTTTATGATGTTCAGGTGGTGATAACCCCTTTGCTGTATTTACAAGGTGATGTTAAGCCACTTAACGTGGCTTAACGCCGCCTTGTAAATAATGCCCCTTTCTAGCAGCACTTAGCGTGAAAGGGGCGGGCAATGGGTGTTGCCGTGGGCGTTCCACCGCAACACCCATTGCTTTTTGACGCTGCCCACTATTTACAAGGCTGGCGTAAATACAGGGAAGCCTTACCGTGCACGTCCCTGTAGAACTAACACAAGTACAGGCCCATTACAAGATGGCGCAATGTTTTTTTATTTTTTTTACCTCTTGATAATTAGAGGTCTCTATCATGAGACTGTGAGCTTTTCCGCTATGGCGTTACGGCCATTTATGAGACAAGCCGGTGGTATGGCTACACCTCCCGCAATCCCGCCCATGAGAGACGTGCTTGATGCAGGACGTACCTGCATACAGGTTCATTAAATAGCTTGCTGGGTTTGCCCCAGGTCATGTTAAGGGGAACCGCTGAGAGTAGGGGACAATGGCGTGTTGAGCGGGTATGTGTTGAGATGGACGGTTATGAATTACTTGCAAAATTATTGCCTATCTGTGGACGTGGAGGACTCAATATAGTCTGTAGCAGAAGTTTTCCTGTACACGCAAACATGTCTATTGTTTATCTTCCCTGCTCTTTCTATATCAGGTGTTACTTTGTCATGGCATGTTGCCCGCAAGTATTCCACCAAAAGAATGGGTGCCCTGTATGCCAAGTGCTATTCTTTGACACTTATTGTCTTGTTTCCGCTTATTGTGCCCTTTGTGTCCATTTAGGTCCATGACCTGAAATAGCTATATTGCAGAAATAAGTCGGGGCATTGGTATATGCCATATAAAGTGTATCGTCGGCAACATTGAAGGTATCCATAGCATACCCCAGTACAATATAACTCAGTGCCAATTTCTCTTCACTAAATATAAGATTTGAGCGTTTTTTTAATGATTACAGCCATCTCTGAGTCGGCGTTTCTCTTTTTTGTGGATATGATGCCATTGATTGGATGAACTTTCTACATAAACTTTTGTACTGAACCCTAGTCCCAGGAAGGGCATTTCGGTTTCATCCTTCCACTCCTGTGAGTTCTCAGAGGCATCTCTTAGAAAGCGCCTGAGATTTTTATGGTCAGTTGGTGGCACTTAATTGCGACCATACTGTGTGGTTTTTATTAGTCTGGTATCCTACGGTTGCACCTAGATGGATTTCCATCTCTTACTAATAGGGATATAAGGTAAAACGCAAGCCAGGCTCAGTAGTCCCACTCTTTGGGGTAGGTGGCCACACACCTGTTTCTTTCGTGCACACTTCTTTCACAAACGGATATCCCTCCCTATCCTGCTCTGATTTTTAGTGGTGGCTTTTATTTGCATTGGCTAAATGCAGGAGGTATATTCATAGTAGTAAAAAAATGTTACAATTGTCGGGGCAGCCCATAAATGATGTTACGTTTTCTGTTTACATATTCCCCTACCGCTCACCTTTAAACACATAAATGGGTGGTCCTGATGAAGGTGGATACAAATCAAAATCTCCACCGAAACGTGTGTTGACTTGGTTGTTGTGAAATCCCAGCCTACAACACGATCGCAGATATCTCTTGAAGTGTTCTCTCCGTGATTACCACCGGTGTATGCAATTATGGCTGGGTGTTAGTGTGTTGTTGCGTGTGAGGTTAGAATGGCTGTGTGGCTGATTTAGGAGACAAACTAAATGTTTCAATATATATGTATCATTTCTAAACTGTAATAATGTATTAAAATAATTGCTACATGTATTTCTAAGTGGAACAACTGTATATTTGCACTAATGAATTTCTTGTGGTTTCATAAACATGTTTTTAATTTTTGTACAATCAGAGAAATTGAGAAAAGATGAATAAATGTAAAAATATAATAAAATGATAAATAATAGCATGATTACGTGCATGACTTGTATCCTTTAGTAATGGGCAGACCATAGAGCTCGAGTGAGCCTATAGAGAAAGAATATAGGTCGCATGGGGGGTTTTCTTATATTTTCTGTAAATATGGGGAAGCACCAAAAATAAGAGCAGGAAAAACCTAGGGGCATATGTATCAAAGAATGGTTTTGCGATTCTCAAATAGCGATTTTTAGAGAATCGCTATTTGAGAATCGCAAAACGAGATGTAAATAAAAATTCGCAAATATTTTGTGATTCCCTGACATTCCTTAATTGCGACTCGCAAATTGCGAGTCGCATTTAAGGAATACCTTCCCATTCATTCCTATGGGCCTAGAGGCCCATAGGAATGAATGGGAAGACATTCGCAATTTGCGAGTACCCATTAGGTACTCGCAAATTGCGAATGCAATTTCAAGGGTGCAAGGGTGTCAAAAGGACACCCTCTTGCACCCCTGAAATGTGCATGCGTGCACATGTGGCACACATACATGCCCTAAGGGCATGTATGTGCGCCACATGGCACTTTGAAAAATGCAAAAAAGTGCATTTTTCAAAGAAATCGCAAATTACCACCAACTTGAAGTTGGTGGTAATTTGCGATTCCTTAAGGCCAAATCGCACTTTTTTTGTGCTTCTTACATTGCATTTAAGGAATCGCAATTTGCGATTCCTTAAATGCATTCGCAAAATAGGGAATCGCAAATTTTGCGATTCCTTATTTTGCGAGTGGGTTTTTGTGTGATACATTGCACACTGCTAAATTGCAATCGCAAACGCTGAAATTCTGTGAATTTCAGCGTTTGCGATCGCAATTTAGCTTGATACATATGGCCCCTGGTCTTAAACTGGCGCAGTTTTTGCTGTTTCTTTGTGTGCTGCATTCTGAAGCACACATAGAAAGAGCAAATCGTCATTAGTGATTGTTCATGTGCAGGAAGGCATCCCTTCCTGCACATAAACAATCAATAGAAAATGACGAGAAGTTACAATTCGCCATTAGTGATTGTTCATGTGCATTAAGGGGCACCTTCCTGCACATGAACATTCATTCCCTGCAATGCAGTCACCCTTGCACTGTGGTACAGGGGTGCCTGCATTGGCGCTAGGCAGCTAAATTTAGCGCCAGCGATAGGGGAAACGTAGGGGTGAGCAGTATTATTGTAAATATGGTGAATCCCTGCATTTTCAAAATGTCGGAGTGCGGCGTTACCAATTATGGCATAACACCGCGCTCCGCGATTCAGTTGTAAATATGCCCGAACATGTCTGATGCCATTGATCCAGCGCGATATTAGCAAACAGCATTCATACACTAAATACTCACTTGGGCCCATACATTCATACTACGCTAATACTTACGCTGGGGTTGTCAGTTGTTACTCTTTATCAAAATCCCTGCTACCAATTACCTTCCGATTGAAGAGTAATGACTTACCAATGAATCCTTTGCTAATTGGGAAGTTTAAAATGAGTGACATTCATTACAGTACATAATCCTGAAATAACCACTGAGTCAGGAAGTTTTAAATTGTTTATCTAAAGATTTAGCGGAGTAAAGTACAGAACCACATGGTACTAAATCGCATATCAAGGATGAAGCATAGAATAATAATTATTGATTAATGACGGTCCCTCAGAAAGGAGAAGATAGAGACAGCAGCGCAACTAAAGGTTGCATTTATATTTACCTAAGTGCGAGAACCAAACCCCTTGGCCAAGGAGTTGGAAAGAATAGGACCCAGGAAGGATGAAGAGCAAAGACCTCCTCCAGGATCAGGACAGGACCGGTGACCTCTCTACAACGACGCCTGCGTCGTTCCCCTCTCTGATACTCGACTTCTCCTCGATTCTCCTGTGCCTTGCTTCTAATGGACACCGCTGCCCCCTCCTCAGGACCTCTCTGGACAGCGGTTCAGTCTGCAATCGATCAGCTTGGCAGTCTGGAGCTCTTCTGTGCGTTCTGAGAGTAAGCTCTAGCTAATTAGCTAATTCTATATCTATTATACCCTTCTACGCCCATGTACCTCCCATTAATGTTGCCAAAATATGGGACCACTACTTCTGATTGGACAGGGACAGGGGGTTGATTCTCACACCATATGATTTTAATACGAATTCTGAAGACCTTTGTTTTAAAATACCGCCCATCAAATTTAATACATTGGCTTTATTTCCCACCCGTCTCACGACAAAGTTTATTCATTTTCCATATACATAGTTGCAAGTTTGGCAAGAACACATGAATATATCAATATCGGCCATTAGGTCGCGGCCTTGGACGACGTCCAGGTTGACTTCATCTTTATTCTTTGGCAGCCAAGCAGGGCACATGCGCAGAATCATTGCCTCTCGAGTTTCAGATCACCAACCCCAGGCCCAAGTTTACGAACTAATAAAAGTCAAAGAAGAAAATATTAAAATCACAAATAAAATGTTTCACTGTAAACCCACTCTTTCTACTCTATCCTTATTTACTTATAAATTCAATCCCGCATTAGTAGCGTTAGGAAAACGACAATTTAATAATAACACAAGAGCAAGCTGAAGCATGTGAAAACATCAAGCAGCCATTTTAATGCACACTGCGCAGAAGCAGGAGTTTCCCACCAAGGAAAGAAAGACGTCACAACACGTGATATGGTTGAGACATGCGCAGTGAAGTTCCCGCGCTTTAGCGGTCATTTTAGAAAAAGACAAGCGTTACTTGTTAGTTAGAACACATAGGCAAGCTTCCTTGCTATTCATGTAGTGTATGCAAAGTTAATATAAACAATACAAGATTAATAAATTAATACTGTGAGGAGATTGCATTCGAGCAAGTCTCATTTGTGAGTCCTTGCTCCATCAATCCCCTCTCTGATGGCGTTTAAGAGCCATCAAAATACTGCCCTCAATCAGATGCCAACTTCTAGCAAATAGTTTCATTCTCATTTTTACACTTTCTATTTTTAACATCCCCTTTCAATTTCTTGTATAATTCACTTCTCAACTCTTCAAGTTCAATTTCGTCAAACTTTCTCTTCATCCCTTTTCCTGTCACATTATATGATCCATCCTTTCTACAACATTTGCACCATATTATTATTGTCAGTACTATTATTGCTATCCCTGCTAAGGCTACTAATATTTGACCTACAAGTCCTTTCCCTACATTAGAAAACCAGGTACCAATTGACGCAATACTACTTGTCAATCTTTCCCATACACTATCAACTTCCAGTGGTTTTAATTCCTTCTCAAGTTTCGTTATATTCTGTATATATGTTCCAATCTCTGCACTTTTATCAGGTATATAAGTGCAACAATGTTTCGTCTTCAATAATTTACAAACTCCGCCCTCTTTTGCCAATATAATATCAAGGGCAAGTCCATTTTGCATAACCATAGATCTAATTGCAACCATCTCCGCATTAATCATTAGAAATCCTCCAGCAGTATCCGTTGATAAACGATCAACCACTGTAGACAATTTACATATTTTCCTTGAGTTCAGAATTATTCCCACCGAAGGTATTAATGCACCAAATATATCACCTACGATTTCAGAAAAACTAGCTCTTTTACTACGTGTTAATTCGCCATTATTTTCATTGCTCCCAGTGTTTCTTTTTACGTGGTATATCTTTGGAAATACTATTCCAAAATAACAACTTCCATACCACCGTGCAGGAAGCCTAAAGTAAGCCTTATTCCCACACACATAATATATTCCAGGAAAAACTGAATCTGTTCTTCCTTTGATTCCCCAACCTCCAAGAATTAAGAAATTGTGTTCACATTCACTGGTACCGATGAAAACATTGTTATAATCAGTCTTTAATCTATGTAGACAAATTTTCCCTGTCTTTACAAAATCCAGAGCCATAGCAGCTTGAGCCTTGCCAGGTGTGTAACTCCCTTCTTTCTCAGCCCAAGGTGGCAAATGAGCCTTATGCTCAGAAGCTTTCATTTGAAAATCTTGTCTTCTATCTTCCACTAAGTTCAAAAATATCTTTTCTTCTTCATGTAAAGAACATGTTAGATTGTGTCTATGTGTATGTGTTATATCTATTGTTTTCATTGTTAAGAAAAATTTTCTCATAAACTGTGCGTCTTGACTACTAAGCACTGGGTTCATACTCTTTCGAATTGGAACCTCAGAAAATATCACGTCTATGTTTGAATAATAATATTGAAGTCTCCCTGTTCTATAAAATAAACTAGATAAAACACTACATGATATGCCATATGTTAATGGTAGGTGGTGATATGTTAACCCTTCTGCTACTGATTCAGGTAACTTCATACAGACATAACAATTACTAACTTCCATGGTGTCTACATATTGAAACAATAACTTTGTGAAAACATTTAGACTAGTGTCGTTATCAGTTATTTCATGATGAAATTCTGGTTCATTTTCTGCCATTAGTTCTACTCTATTACCCTTCAAGTGTGCTGTCCTTTCCTTAGTTTCGTTATTAATCTTTTTATCCATTATCATAAGGTAAGGAACTGCTACGATCAGGACTAACCATACTATAAGCACCATTACTAGACTACATATGCATATTGCACAGCATCTTTTACAACATCTCTGTTTTGGTCTCCCAGCAACTCTATCATCAGGCATTTCGACAAGGAAGATTGCTCTTCTTATCTGTTTTCGTTTTTCTTTATATTATTATTTCACGTAGTCAAGGTGGTCTTGTTTCTTTCTCATATGTCAGTTCTGTACTTGTTCCTTCGTCACCACTTTCACTTGACTCCGAACTTTCGTAATCTTCAAGAATGATGTAAGTCCAATCGGGACCCTTGAATTTGTTATTCACAAGTTTCAGTCTTTTACTTCTTCTTTTCTCAGTTTTATTCTCTTGTTCAGTTTGGCTTGTTACTTCATTTACTTGATCTGGATCTTCACTTCTGGTTGTTATGTGGTATTTTATTCTTTTAATGACACTCGGCCAATGATCTCCTTTTCTTGTTTTCTTTGTTTGCACTGTTTCTTTACTTTTTATTTCTTCTTCAAAAATTCTTTTATTTTCAGATTGTGGCACAGTTTGGTTGTCTACAATTTCAGTTTCTTTGATCTGTTCTTTTTCAGGTCTGATTGGTTTCTCTTCAGCAACTCCACTGTGAGTTTCCAATAATTGACATTGTTCTTTGTTTATTTCTTCATGTTCATGTTTCTCGAGATCCTTTTCTTCTGTGTACTTTTCTTGATCTAACTGGTTCTGATCAGGGCTTATTGCACTTTGTACTTCTGCAGCCTGACCGGGTTCTTCTAAACCTGTCTGTCCCTGCTCAAAATTTGTTGATTCTTCATTAATTTGAGCCCAATTTCCTCTCCCTATCTGGTCCTGCTCAGGTTCTTTTATTGTATGTTCTCCTTTTCCCTGAGCTGCTTCTTCTTCACCTATCTGATCTTCTTCAATTTCTTCCAAATTTGTTTGACTTCTTGTTCTGTGGTAAACTTCAGGAATTTCTACCACTGGTATCCAATCCTAACTTGTGCTCGGTTGTTCTTCTGCAGCTTCTCTTGAATCTCGAGCCTGAGATTCTTCAGCTGGGCAACCTTCAGCTTCCTCAGTGATTGATGCTGACTGAGGATTTTCTTCTTCAGGGTCTGGTACTCTTTTGGTGTGGCTTACATGAATCCAATTAGGAAATCCTGCACACGTCACTGCTATATTGGTAGTCAGTATGACCTGACAAGGTTTTCCCCATCTAGGTGATAGACACGTCTCTCTGGTGTGATTCTTCACTACCACCCAATCACCAGGATTCAGATCATGTTCTTGTTCAGGCTGCCTCGAAACTGCGTCTTCTCCGACCTGATGAGAGACAGAACGCACTAGGTCAGCCAATCCTTTGCAATAATCCAGAACCATATCATCAGATATATTCAGCAGTTTGTTTATGGGAACATGTGCTTGTCTCATTGCTCTTCCCATCATTATCTCGTGTGGACTCAATCCCGTATTTCTATCGGGAATGCTTCTGAGTCCCATTAAGACGAGTGGCAATGCATCTGGCCACTCCAATGATGTTGATGCACACATTTTTCCCAGTCTGGATTTTATGGTACCATTCAATTGTTCAACCACTCCAGAAGCCTCTGGACGATATGCACAGTGCAATTTTTGTTCAATTTGGAATGCTTCGCAGATTATTTGGATCACTTCACTGTTAAAATGTTTTCCTCTATCTGATTCCAAAGTTACTGGGAAACCAAACCTAGGAATGAGTTCTCGTAGTAACAGCTTTGCGACTGTAATGCTGTCACTCCTCCTGGTAGGGTAAGCCTCCACCCATTTTGAAAACAGAAACACTATGACCAGTACATATTTCAACCCTCTGCATGGTGGTAACTGTATAAAGTCGAACTGTAGTCTTATAAAAGGTCCTTCCGCTTTTCCGATTTTTCCAAACCCAAATATTGTTTTTCTTCCTGGATTATGCATTTGGCAAGTCAAACATCTCTGGCAAAGGCTCTCTGCTACAGCCCTGAACTTGGGATTGTACCAGTTCTGTCTGAAAAGCCTAATCATTGCATCTCTCCCTATGTGTGTGTCTCCATGATTCTTCCTGGCCATTTGAGAGAGCAGATAGTCAGGCATGACTGGTCTGCCATCAGCACAAATCCACACTTCGTCATCTCCTCTTTGGGAACAACCCACCTTGACCCATATTTTCTTCTCACTTTCATCAGCATCATCTTGCAATCTTCTAACTTCATTCCATGTTTCAGGTGGCATATACAGCATAAGTTGACAGCTGATTCCCATTCTTTCCACCCTTTTATTGACTGACAATCTATTGCTGGCACAATGTTGAGCCACAAGATCTGCATATCGGTTGCCGATTACCACCCAGTCATCTCCTGACTGGTGTGCGGCACACTTTACCACAGCCAATTCTTTTGGTGATTGTATTGCTTCCAGCAATTCCCTTACAAACTGTCCATTTTTAATGGGGGATCCTGAAGAAGTCATGAAGTCCCTCTGCATCCATAGTTGGCCAAAATCATGCACAACCCCGTAACCATATTGGCTATCTGTAAATATAGTTACTTTTTGATTCCTCCCAATTTTGCAAGCTTTTATCAAAGCAATCAATTCAGCTACTTGTGCAGATTTTACCCTTGGTAAATAGGATGCTTCGACTATTCCAGTTAATTCACATACTGCATATGCTGCAGTCAGTTTACCATCTTCATGCCTCTGGCATGAACCATCAACAAACAGCTCCCTGTCTGGCTTCCTTAAGGGCAATTCCTGAATGTCAGGACGTGGTTTTGTGCATAACTCTGTGACTTGTAAACAATCATGTTCTTCTTCTTCTTTAATTTCCTCATGATATGGGTCTGGTAGTAAGGTAGCGGGATTTACTATTGTGCACCTTACTATGGTCACATTTTCAGCACCCATTATTATTCTCTCATATTTAGTCAGCCTACTAGGGGTAAGATGCTGAGTTTGAGTTCTTGTCAACAGAATCACAACTGCATGTGGAACATACACGTTTACAGGATGTCCCATCACGATTGACTCACTTTGTTCAATGCTCAAACAAGTAGCCGCTACTGCTTTTAAGCAGCCTGGCAACGCGGCTGCCACTGGATCCAAGGTAGCAGAAAAATATGCTATAGGACGTCTGTCCAGACCATGTCTTTGAGTTAAGACTGAAAGTGCACAATTTTCTCTCTCATGACAGAACAATGCAAAGCTTTTCTTATAGTCAGGCATGCCTAGGGCTGGTGCTGAACACAGAGCATTTCTCAATTTTACAAAGGCTCCTACGCTCTCATCATCCCACTCAACTGGGTCCTTTGCCTTCTTTTTTTGTCATTTGCTAACAAGGAAAATCCTAGTATCCATTGTCGACAGTAACCTACTATTCCTAGGAACATTCTAACTTCTCGTTGGGTTACAGGCATTTGCATTTTCTTAATCAATTTTACTCTTTCCGAGGTTATTCTTCTTTTTCCCCTCTCAATTTGGTGTCCCAGATATTTAACTGCTGTTGTACAGAACTGCAATTTTTCTGGTGAGACTTTATGCCCTTCTTCAGCCAAATGATTTAATAGTGCTATGGAATCAACAACACAGCCCTCTCTGGTGTTCGATGCCACCAGTAAGTCGTCGATATATTGCACTAGGACTGAGCTTCCTGGCATCACTAGTTTCTCAAGGCACTTTTTCAATATCTGATTAAAGATAGAAGGACTTTCCGTGTACCCCTGAGGAACACGATTCCATACATAGACTTTGTTCTCAAATTTAAATGAAAAAAGATACTGGCTGTCTGGGTGCAATGGTATTGAAAAGAACGCTTGGCATAAATCAATCACAGTGAACCATCCTGCACTCCAAGGGATCAGGCATAGAATTACTGCAGGATTTGGCACTATATGACAACATGGTTCCACAATCTTATTTATTTTTCGCAGGTCTTGAACAATCCTATACTTCCCACTAGGTTTCTTTAGACCCATTATTGGTGAATTACATGGGCTACTCATTACTTCTTTTAGTATGTTTTGTTCTACCATTCGGTTGATTTCTTCTATGACTCTTGCTTTTACTTCTGCACTCATTTTGTACTGTCTGGTATTTGGGAAAATCGCACCTTCTTTTACAGTAATTTTAACTGGGTCTATTTTGGCCATAAGTCCTACTTCCTTTCCTGTGAAATCCCATACTATGGGGTTTACTGTAGTTTTTAATTCTTCTGGTAGCTCATCTTTTGTTATCAAAGAATACATCTCATCTACCTCTGTACCTTGTTTTGCAATCATAAACTTATATACATGATCTTCATCTGGGGTCTGAACTGCCACACCATCCGGGGTGCAGAAAATTGTGCAATTCATTTTGCATAGCAAATCACGGCCTAATAAATTTACTGGACTGGAATCACACACTACAAATTGATGCATTTCTCTGAAATTTCCAATTTTAACTTCCATTGGTTCGGTAAGAGGTGTTCTAATCTTTCGATTAGCTACTCCCACTACTTGGATAGCTTCTCCAGAGAGAGGAAGGTCTGGAATGTCTGCTGTTCTCACAGTAGACCGGGTAGCACCAGTGTCCAAAAGAAAAGTAATATCATTACCTTTCACATTCCCTTCAACATATGGACCTGACTGATCTACCGATAAGGATGCGCCAAGTACGCACTCCTTCTCCCCCTCTCCTAGGCACCGTCATGAACTGTATTGAAATCCTGTAAAAGAAACTGTGATGTTACATAATCATTCTTACCACTTCCTCCTTGATATCCGACGTCTGCACCGTGCTTTGCTCTGCTTACATTACCCTGAATAGGTGCAGGTGGCAACTGACTCTGAGGATTTACACCCTGCTGTGAGTCATTCTGCGTCTGTGGATTTAAATTTTGATTTGGGCCATTATTATTCCGAATCTTTTTACATTCATCCTTCCAATGCCCCAATTTTCCGCATCCATGACAAGGAAATTTCTTTTTAGCTTCTTCACTACTCATTCGTCCTCTCACTTTTCCACCATTCCCAGTGTCGCCATTCGTTCCAGAATCCTTTCCTTGATTTTCACTCGGATTATCCAAATTAATTCCCTGTTTCTCAGCCATTTTCACCTGTGCCCACATTACTTTCTCCTGCAATTTCTTGTGTCTATACTCAATATCGTCTCCACAGTATTTTGCATATTTCAAAATTTCGTCTATGGGTTTCCCCTGCCAACACAACATGTGTTGTTTAATCATCTGACAAATCTCTGGTTTCAGACCATAGACAAATCGATAAACAAACTGACTCAGGTTCTTATCTACAATGTCCTCAAATCCACTATACTGCTTAAATACCTGCAATAAACGCTCATAATAGGCGTGTACCGATTCACTGGCTTCTTGGGTGGTTCGGTCTATTTTCACCCAATCCGTTTCTTTCGGTGGTATTTTGCCTTTCAGGTAAGTTATCACCTGCTGATACTTTTTCATTACATCATTGGACGGGGCACCTTTCTTTGGATCTCTAGGATACTCTTCACTTGGCCAATCAACTGTAATTTTACAATCTGTCCACAAATCGGCAGGTACCACTATGTCAAACAAACCATCTAAGTCCTTCAACAATACCTTTGACACCTTCACAAACCTCTCACCCTGCTTGTACCATTCAATTGGTTTTTCTCTCAACTTTGGAAAATCATTCGTAAAGGACAAAATATCCTGTCTGCTCCATGGGACATGTACATAGCCCCCTCCTGGAACTTCTCGCATCGGATACATTTGATCTGCCTTCCCTGTTTCCTTCATTAAATATTCAGAGGCTGTTCTACTGGATCGTGCCTCTTCCTTTTTCTTTGCCCATCGAACTCTCCATTTATCTAGGTCTCCCCATTTTTGCAAGACTGTCATTAACTCCTTTACTTGTAACTTTCTTCCAGAGGCATTCATATTTTCTAAATCTTTGTCTGAAAAATCTGCTCTATAGGGTTTCTGCAACACTTTTGATCTCCCTATTTCAATTCCCATCTGCAGAGCTAGATCTGATAATTTTTCATGGAATATTTTTACATTTCTGGTGATACTTCTGCATACGAACAATAATTCTTCTTCATCGTAAGCATTTAGGCGATCTAACCCCACATTTCCTGCTATTATTTCTTCTAATTCAACTTTTAATTTATAAATATCCAAAAAATTTGGAGGTGTACACTGCTGATCTGATCCTTGTGCCCACCTTTCTAAGTCTTCTGGACTAACTACAGTGACACTTTTGCTCCCGATGAAGTTATTAAGTTTATCTCTTTCGAGCACCCAGGTGTACTTCTTCTGGGAGTACTATTGACAGAATCCCGAATTGGTAAATCCATTAATGATATTGTTGATTCACAATCACTAAAATGATCCTCAACCATTACTACTGCTTCAGGTTTAGGAACATTCACAGAAGTAGGCATAGCTAGTGGTGTAGGATAGTTTCCTTTGTCACTAAATAACGGGACTACTGGACCAATTGTTACAGGTATGGTCAAAGAGTCAGGATGCACTTTTATCTGTGTTATTTTCTGTATTAATTCTGCTCTGGTTTTCTCTAGGGCTTCTTTTTCTTTATCGTGAAGTATCCTACTAGGTGTGAAATCATGCATTACCTGTGGTACTAATGGAGTCTTTAACGGGGTGCACTTGGGGTGCATCCACCTGTCCCTTCCTGGTATGGTGGGGGTTCTTTAATATCTCTTCCATAAATTCATCTTCAGAATCTCCATTTCTCATTAAGTGTTTTGTCTTTTCTGTGCATTTCCTCCCTAACAGTTCTTCTGCTGTAAATATTGGATATAATCCTTCTGTAAGCATTGCCCTCCTCCACTGTTTCATCTGACCGTCCCTAGTCTCATGTTGATTTCTGGGGAAAAATCCTCGATAACCCCTATTACTCCTGGATCGGTCACGCTCAAATGCCTCAGTTTCCCATTCCTCTAAGGCTTCGTATTGAGTTAATCTAGGTCTGGGTTCTAAATCATTCATTCTCAATCTCAAATTTTGAAGAATTCTTCCATTAAAGGTGCCATTCTCGGGAAATGCTAATATCCCATCCTTTTTGGTATATTCTATCCAATTCTCTATCCATACACAAGTATGATAACCTCTCTCCATCATCATAAATGAAGCGGGCGTTTTAGCTGGTGGAATGATTATTCCTTCCCTAGTTTTGATTGGTTTATCCTTTTTAAAATAATTCTTAATCTTTTGTAGGAATGTCATTTTCCTCTTCTCTCCGTACATTTTATCTAATCTTCGGTGTATAAAGTTATATTCTGCAAAACCTAGGAATCTCCTATCCAGACGAGTTCCTATTAAAGTTGGATCGCGTTTTAACATGCAATCTCTATCCACTAATATTTTAGCTTCTAGAATATCAACCAATCAATTGTCTGCTAACTTTTATTTCTGAACCAATCCTAGCGCGGCCTTTCTGTGACGTTAGTCTGTCAACCCCTCCTTTACAATCTGCGCTTCTCTGTCCCTCGCTGGTTTCAACCAATCCCAGCGCGGCACCTGTGACGTCAGTACTGCTCCTGATTACTGACCCCTCCTTTACAAGAGTCGTTCCACACCCGCTGTTTCAACCAATCCCAGCGCAGCGTTTTGTGACGTCAGCTCCCTCTCCGGCAGCTGACCCTCCCTTTATAAATTCGTACGCAAAAAAAAACCTTAATTTTCTCTATCAAATTAAAATTTCAGTAACAACATAAAACATTCGCTATCGTGCCAGTTTCTCTAAATTGAAAAAGATAGTTTCTCTCACACTTAGTAAAACCTTTCCGTTTACTAAACATACACTACGAGTAAAACCCTTCCGTTTACTCTTCACACAAGCTCCAGAAGTACCTGTTACTTCTTCAATGTTACCCTTTCTAGGTGATATAACATCAAATTTTTACCAGCGTACTCCTTTGCTATTACTCACACGCATAGAATCCCTAACCAGTACTGATAGTCCTGCTTAACTTTTCAGTACTATTTCTGCCTGACAGATAACCTCACTGCAGTATGGCTTCCACTTACCAACCGCTATTCAATTTTCCCCGGGGAATTCTGGACAACATAAAACAAACTTTGAATACACGGATGTTAATTCATAAAAATAAAATTCTCATTACCCAATTAACAAAGTACAACCATCCTCTGATAACCAGAAAACTGATCCAGCGCGATATTAGCAAACAGCATTCATACACTAAATACTCACTTGAGCCCATACATTCATACTACGCTAATACTTACGCTGGGGTTGTCAGTTGTTACTCTTTATCAAAATCCCTGCTACCAATTACCTTCCGATTGAAGAGTAATGACTTACCAATGAATCCTTTACTAATTGGGAAGTTTAAAATGAGTGACATACATTATGGTACATAATCCTGAAATAACCACTGAGTCAGGAAGTTTTAAATTGTTTATCTAAAGATTTAGCGGAGTAAAGTACAGAACCACATGGTACTAAATCGCATATCAAGGATGAAGCATAGAATAATAATTATTGATTAATGACGGTCCCTCAGAAAGGAGAAGATAGAGACAGCAGCGCAACTAAAGGTTGCATTTATATTTACCTAAGTGCGAGAACCAAACCCCTTGGCCAAGGAGTTGGAAAGAATAGGACCCAGGAAGGATGAAGAGCAAAGACCTCCTCCAGGATCAGGACAGGACCGGTGACCTCTCTACAACGACGCCTGCGTCGTTCCCCTCTCTGATACTCGACTTCTCCTCGATTCTCCTGTGCCTTCCTTCTAATGGACACCGCCGCCCCCTCCTCAGGACCTCTCTGGACAGCGGTTCAGTCTGCAATCGATCAGCTTGGCAGTCTGGAGCTCTTCTGTGCGTTCTGAGAGTAAGCTCTAGCTAATTAGCTAATTCTATATCTATTATACCCTTCTACTCCCATGTACCTCCCATTAATGTTGCCAAAATATGGGACCACTACTTCTGATTGGACAGGGACAGGGGGTTGATTCTCACACCATATGATTTTAATACGAATTCTGAAGACCTTTGTTTTAAAATACCGCCCATCAAATTTAATACATTGGCTTTATTTCCCAACCGTCTCACGACAAAGTTTATTCATTTTCCATATACATAGTTGCAAGTTTGGCAAGACCACATGAATATATCAATATCGGCCATTAGGTCGCGGCCTTGGACGACGTCCAGGTTGACTTCATCTTTATTCTTTGGCAGCCAAGCAGGGCATATGCGCAGAATCATTGTCTCTCGAGTTTCAGATCACCAACCCCAGGCCCAAGTTTACGAACTAATAAAAGTCAAAGAAGAAAATATTAAAATCACAAATAAAATGTTTCACTCTATACCCACTCTTTCTACTCTATCCTTATTTACTTATAAATTCAATCCCGCATTAGTAGCGTTAGGAAAACGACAATTTAATAATAACACAAGAGCAAGCTGAAGCATGTGAAAACATCAAGCAGCCATTTTAATGTACTGCGCAGAAGCAGGAGTTTCCCACCAAGCAAAGAAAGACGTCACAACACGTGATATGGTTGAGACATGCGCAGTGAAGTTCCCGCGCTTTAGCGGCCATTTTAGAAAAAGACAAGCGTTACTTGTTAGTTAGAACACATAGGCAAGCTTCCTTGCTATTCATGTAGTGTATGCAAAGTTAATATAAACAATACAAGATTAATAAATTAATACTGTGAGGAGATTGCATTCAAGCAAGTCTCATTTGTGAGTCCTTGCTCCATCACCATGATAGTGCAGCCCTGCCTTGTTTTCTCTAACATTGTTTTTTTTCAGAGTAGTATGTTGTCGCTGAATGGCTTAATTTGTATCCACACATCAGGGTGGGTAGCTGGGGGTGTGAGATGAGAGTCAGGGAAGCCTATCATCTGATTTTTGTCGGATTTCTCAAGGATTGATTTACATCTGTGTAGGGCAAGGTGATGCCTGTGTCTTTCGCTATCTACCACAGAACAGCCTTCTGAGTGGATGCCCCCAGGTTAATATCTACCCGCCAGTACTTATTAGATGGAGTACACAGCCTTCCGACCCATTTGTATCCTTCATTTGTCTAGTGACAGCACTAGCTCTGTAAATTTGTGTTCGTATTTCATCTTGCCAGTGTGTGGGAATTTTGCCAGCAGGCCTGTCTCCAGGGATCTAGTCAAATGGCCTCACTTATCGACATTGATGTTGCCTTTTATCTTTGCTCAAAATTCATTCAGTACAGGGTGGTTGCACTCCATGTAATCGGCTTCTGTTGTGTTGCATCTAGGAGAGTTTCCAGAATTAGTGCCAAATGTTCTAGAGACACTGGCAGTGGAGATTATTTAATTGTATTAGCTTAAATCTCCTCTTCCTAGAGACATGTACTGTATAGGCCAGCATTTTGTCATCTCTTGGTCACTTATGTCTGTCCCCTTTGTCCCCTCCTTTTTGGCAACTAAATTGGTAAGGGGTTCGGCTGTAGGTTCGAGAAGAGCCCTGTCCAAGTGCGATGTTACTGTCCTCCCTTCTACCAGCCTAAGCACAGTGTTCAATACTGTGCTGGTGATGGAGCAAGGTTTCAAAAATGAAACTTGCTTGTACGCAATCCTCCTCATAGTATTAATTTATTAAACTTGTATTGTAAATACTAACCTTTGCATTCACAAACACAAGAGGGACAGAAGCTTTCCTATGTGTTTTACTAATGAATAACGCTTGTCTATAATCCAAAATGGCCGCTAAAGCGCGGGAACTTCATTGCGCATGTCGCAACCTGATCACATGGTGTGACGTCTTTCTTTGCTTGGTGGGAAACTTCTGCTTCTGCGCAGTGTGCACTAAAATGGCCGTTAAATGTTTTCACATGCTTAAGCTTGCTCTCATGTCATTATTAAATTGTTGTTTTCTTAACGCTACTAATGCAGGATAGTATTATAATTAAATGGGAATAGAGTAGGGAAAGTGGGCATACAGTGAAACATTTTATTTTGTGATTTTAATATTTTCTTCTTGCACTTTTAGTAATTCGTAAAGTTGGGCCTGGGTTGGTGATTTGAAACTCGAGAGACAGATGGTTCTGCGCATGTGTCCTGTGTGCCTGCCAAGTGAAGTCAACTTGGACGTCTCCCAAGGCCATGACCCATTGGCCGAAGATGATGTACTTTATGTTTCCGGCGGACAAAATGTTACTTTTCCCCTGTAAAATGTATAACATTTGTCATGAGACGGGTGGGAAATAAAGTGAAAGTATTAATTTGAAAGGGCGGGAAGCTTCACAATTTAGGCCAAATTTGACATGGTGCGAGAATCCACTCCCTGTCCAATCAGAAGTAGTGGTCCCATAATGTTAGCAACATTAAGGGGAGGTACATGGGCGTAGAAGGTATAATAGAATATAGCATTAGTAATTAGTTAGATCAGATGATCCCGAAGTCTGAAGAAGGAGATGCTGCAGAACAGATGATACCGAAGACAGAGCACAGACTCTCAGAACATACAGAAGAGCTCCAGGCTGCCATGCTGATCGGTTGCTGACTGAATTCCTGTCCGGAAGAGGTCCTGAGGAGGGGGCGGCGGAGTCCATTAGACGGGAGAATCGAGGAGAAGTCGAGTATCAGAGAGGGGAACGGCGCAGGCGTCGTTGTAGAGAGGTTACCGGTCCTGTCCTGATCCTGGAAGAGGTCTTTGCTCTTCATCCTTCCTGGGTCCTATCTTTTCCAACTCCTTGGCCAAGGGGCTTGGTTCTCGCATTTAGGTAACTATACTGCAACCTTCAGTTGCGCTGCTGTCTCTATTCTCTCCCTTTCTTTAAACACCGTCATTGATTAGCAAAAATCATTTCTATGCTTTTTCTTGGGTATTACAATCAAGTACCGTGTTTTCTGTATTTTACTCTGCTAAAACTTTAGATAAACATTTTAAAACTTCCTGACTCAGTGGTTATTTCAGGATTATGTACTATAGTGAATGTCACTCATTTTAAACTTCCCAATTAGCAAAGGATCCATTGGTAAGTTATTACTCTTCAATCAGAAGGTAATTGGTAGCAGGGATTTTGATAAAAGAGTACATCTGATACCCAGCGTAAGTATTAGTGTAGTATGAATGTATGGGCCCAAGTGAGTATATGGTGTATGAATGTTGTTGGCTAATATTGCGCTGGATCAGTTTTCTGGTAAGCAGAGAACGGTTTTTGTTACTCTTTGTTAATTGGGTAATGACAATTTATTTGTATTTTTTATGAACTAACATCCGCTTATTTTTGAGTTTTGTTATATGTTGTCCAGAATACCCCGGGTAGGTAGGTAAAAGGAATAGTGGGTGGCAAGTGGAAGCCATACTGCAGTGAGGTTATCTGTCAGGCAGAAATAGTACTGAGAAGTTAAGCAGGACTTTAAGTACTCGTTAGGGACTCTATGCGTGTGAGTAATAGCAAAAAGGGTACGCTGATAAAAATTTGATGTTATATCACCTAGTAAGGGTAACATTGGAGAAGTAACAGGTACTTCTGGAGCTTGTGTGAAGAGTAGACGGAAGTGTTTTACTCGTAGTGTATGGTTTAGTAAACGGAAAGGTTTTACTAAAGTGTGGAAGAAACTATCTTTTTCGAAATTAGTGGAAACTGGCACGATAGCGAATGTTTTATGTTGTTACTGAAATTTAATTAAGATTTATAGAGAAAATAAATTTGCATAACATTTTTGTAAAGGGAGGGTCAGTTTCCGGAGAGGGAGCTGACGTCACAAAACGCCGCGCTGAGATTGGTTGAATCGGCGGGTGAGGAAAGACCCTTGTAAAGGAGGGGTTAGTAGTCAGGAGTAGCACTGACGTAACGGGTGCCGCGCAGGGATTGGTTAAACTCAGTGAGAACAGAAAAGAGTAGATTGTAAAGGAGGGGTTGACAGAGAAACGTCACCAAAAGGCCGCGCAAGGATTGGCTCGGAAATAAAAGATAGCAGACATTTGATTGGACAAAATTATAGAAGCGAAATTCTTAGTGGATAAGGATTGCATGTTAAAACGCGATCCGACTTTAACAGGAACTCGTCCGGATAGGAGATTCCTAGGTTTTGCAGAATATAATTTTGTACACAGAAGATTAGATAGAATGTACGGAGAAAGGAGAAAAATGTCATTCTTACAAAAGATTAAGAATTATTTTAAAAAGGACAAACCAATCAAAACTAGAGAAGGAATTATTATTCCACCAGCTAAAACGCCAGCATCATTTATGATGATGGAGAGAGGTTATCATACTTGTGTATGGATGGAGAATTGGATAGACTACACCAAAAATGATGGAGTATTAGCATTTCCCGAGAATGGTACCTTCAATGGAAGAATTCTTCAAAACTTGAGATTGAGGATGAATGATTTAGAACCCAGACCTAGATTAACCCAGTACGAAGCCCTAGAAGAATGGGAAACCGAGGCATTTGAGCGGGATAGATCTAGAAGTAATAGGAGTTACCCAGGATTTTTCCCCAGATATTTACGTGAGTCGAGAGAAGGTCAGATGAAACAATGGAGAAGGGCAATGATTACAGAGGGACTGTATCCATTATTTACAGAAGGAGAGAAATCAGGAGGCAAATGTACAGAAAAGACAAAACATTTAATGAGAAATGAGGATTCAGAAGACGAATTTATGGAAGAAATGTTAAGAAACCCCCACCATATCAGGAAGGGACAAGTGGATGCCCTCCTAGTGCACCACCACAAACTCCAATGGTACCACAAGTAATGCATGAATTTACCCCAACTAGAATACTTCATGACAAAGAAAATGAAGCTCTAGAAAAGACCAGAGCAGAATTAGTACGGAAAATAACTCAGATATAAGTACACCCTGATTCATTGACTATTCCTGTAACAATTGGTCCAGTAGTTCCATTATATGGTACTCAGGAAAGCTGTCCTCCACCGATACTTGCACCTACTCCTGTGAGTAATCCCAGACCTGAAGCTCCAGTTATAATTGAAGATCAATTTAGTGATTGTGACTCCACAATATCTCTCATGGACTTGCCTATCAGAGGTCCAGTAAAGGGCACTCCTAGAAAAGAGGTACCTGAATGTTCAAAAGATGTGAGTTTAATAACTTCATCGGGGGCAAAGAGTGCTACTATAGTAACACCTGAAGATTTAGAAAGGTGGGTACACGGATCAGACAAACTGTGCACACCTCCAAAAGTACTGGATATCCATAAATTAAAAGTTGAATTAGAAGAAATAATAGCAGGAAATGTAGGACTAGAACGATTAAATACCTATGATGAAGAAGAATTATTGTTCATGTGCAGGAGTATCACTAGAAATGTGAGGTTATTTCATGAAAAATTGTCCAATCTAGCACTACAGATGGGAATCGAAATAGGGAGATCAAAAGTACTACAGAAACCTTATAGAGCAGAATTTTCAGACAAAGATTTAGAAAATATGAATGCCTCTGGAAAAAGACTACAAATAAGAGAATTAATGTTAGTTTTACAAAAATGGGGAGACCTAGTTAAATGGAAAACTAGGTGGGCCAAGAAAAAGGAAGAGGCACGAACAAGTAGAACAGCATCTGAATATGTGATGAAGGAAACAGGAAAAGCAGATCAAATGTATCCAATGCGAGAAGTTGCGGGAGGAGGATATGTACATGTCCCATGGAGCAAACAGGATATTTTATCATTTACGAATGATTTTCCAAAGCTGAGGGAAAAGCCAATTGAATGGTACAAGCAGGTTGAAAGGTTTGTGAAGGTGTCAAAGGTATTGTTAAAGGATTTGGATGGTCTGTTTGACATAGTGGTACCTGCCGATTTATGGACAGATTGTAAGATCACAGTGGATTGGCCTAGTGATGAGTATCCCAGAGATCCGAAAACAGGTGCCCCGTCAAATGATGTAATGAAAAAGTATCAACAAGTGATAACTTACCTGAAAGGGAAAATACCACCGAAAGAAACAGATTGGGTGAAAATAGATCGAAACAGTACATTCTTACTATGAGCGCCTATTGCAGGTGTTTAAACAGTATAGTGGATTTGACATGCTGTGTTGGCAGGGAAAGCCCATAGATGAAATTCTGAAATATGCGAAATATTGTGGAGACGATATTGAGGATAGACACAAGAAATTGCAGGAAAAAGTGATGTGGGCACAGGTGAAAATGGCTGAGAAACAGGGAATTAATTTGGAAAATCCGAGTGAAAATCCAGGAAAAGACTCTGGAACGAGTGGTGATACTGCGAATGGTGGAAAATTTAGAGGACGAATGAGTAGAGAAGAAGCTAAAAAGAAGTTTCCTTGTCATGGATGAAGAAAATTGGGTCATTGGAAGGACGAATGTAAAAAGATTCGAAATAATAATGGCCCAAATCAAAATTTAAATCCACAGACGCAGAATGATTCACAGCAGGGTGTAAATCCCCAGAGTCAATTACCACCTCCACCTGTTCAGGGTAATGTAAGCAGAGCAAAGCATGGTACAGACATTGGATACCCAGGAGGGAGTGGTAAGAATGATTATATGACATCACAATTTCTTTTGCAGGACAATTTCAGTGAATTCAACTCATGATGGTGCCTAGGAGAGGGGAAGAAGGAGTGCGTACTTGGCGCATCCTTACAGGTAGATCAGTCTAGTCCATATGTTGAAGGAAATGTGAAAGGTAATGATATTACTTTCCTTTTGGACACTGGTGCTACTAGGTCTACTGTGAGATCAGCAGACATCCCAGACCTTCCTCTCTCTGGTGAAGATATCCAAGTAGTGGGGGTAGCTAATCAAAGAATTAGAACACCTCTTACAGAACCAATGGAAGTCAAAATAGGAAACTTCAGAGAAATGCACCAAATTGTAGTGTGCGATTCTAGCCCAGTGAACTTATTAGGTAGGGATTTATTGTGCAAAATGAACTGTACAATTTTCTGCACGCCGGATGGTGTGGCAGTTCAGACACCAGATGAGGACCATGTATATAAAATTATGGTTGCAAAACAAGGTACAGAAATAGACGAAATGTTTTCGTTAATAACAAAAGATGAGTTGCCAGAAGAATTAAAAGGTGCAGTAAACCCCATAATATGGGATTTCACTGGAAAAGAAGTAGGACTTATGGCAAAAATAGATCCAGTTCAAATTACGGTAAAAGAAGGTGCAATTTTCCCAAATACTAGACAGTACAAAATGAGTGCAGAAGTAAAAGCAGGAGTCATTGAAGAAATAAATCGAATGGTAGAACAAAACATCCTAAAAGAAGTAATGGGTAGCCCATGTAATTCACCAATCATGCGACTAAAGAAATCTAGTGGGAAATATAGGATTGTTCAGGACCTGCGTAAAATAAATAAGATTGTAGAACCATGTTGTCCCATAGTACCAAATCCTGCAGTAATTCTATACCAGATCCCTTGGAATGCAGGATGGTTTACAGTAATTGATTTATGTCAAGCATTCTTTTCAATACCTTTGCATGCAGACAGCCAGTATCTTTTCTCATTCAAATTTGAGAATAAAGTCTATGTGTGGAATCATGTTCCTCAGGGGTACACAGAAAGTCCTTCCATCTTCAACCAGATATTGAAAAAGTGCCTGGAAAAATTAGTGATGCCAGGAAGCTCAGTCTTAGTCCAATATATCGACGACTTATTGGTGGCGTCAACCACCAGAGAAGACTACGTTGTTGATTCCATAGCATTATTAAATCTCTTGACTGAGGAAGGGCATAAAGTCTCACCTGAAAAGTTACAGTTTTGCAGGACAGCTGTTAAATACCTGGGACATCAAATTGAGAGGGGAAAAAGATGAATAACCTCTGAAAGCGTATTTTTCTGCTACATTGGACCCAGTAGCAGCCGCGTTGCCAGGATGTTTAAAGCAGTAGCAGCAACTTGTTTGAGCATTGAACAAAGCGAGTCAATTGTGATGGGACATCCTGTAAAAGTGTATGTTCCACATGCAGTTGTGATTCTGTTGACAAGAACCCGAACTCAGCATCTTACTCCTAGTCGGCTGACTAAATATGAGAGGATAATAATGGGTGCTGAAAATGTGACCATGGTAAGGTGTACGATAATAAATCCAGCAACCTTATTGCCGGACCCATATCATGAAACAAATAAAGATGACGAAGAAGATGAACATGATTGTGTACAGATTACAGAATTATGTACAAAACCACGCCCAGATATAGAGGAACAGCCTCTTAAAAAGCCAGACAGGGAGCTATTTGTCGATGGTTCATGTCAAAGACATGAAGATGGTAAACTAACTGCTGCCTATGCGGTATGTGAATTAACTGGAATAGTCGAAGCATCCTATTTACCAGGAGTAAAATCTGCACAAGTAGCTGAATTGATTGCATTAATAAAAGCTTGCAAAATTGGGAGGAATCAGAGAGTAACTATATTTACTGATAGTCAATATGGTTACGGGGTTGTGCATGATTTTGGCCAACTGTGGATGCAGAGGGATTTCATGACTTCTTCAGGATCCCCTATTAAAAATGGACAATTTGTAAGGGAATTGCTAGAAGCAATACAATCACCAAAAGAATTGGCTGTGGTGAAATGTGCCGCACATCAGATGACTGGGTGGTAGTCGGCAACAGATATGCAGACCTGGTGGCTCAACATTGTGCCAAAACCAGAACGTCAGTAAATAAGAGGGTGGAAAGAATGGGAATCAGCTGCCAACTTATGCTGTATATGCCACCAGAAACTTGGACTGAAGTAAAGAAATTGCTAGATGAGGTTGAGGAAAGTGAGAAGAATTTGTGGATTAAAGTAGGTTGTTCCCAAAGAGGAGATGATGAAGTGTGGATCAGTGCAGTTGGCAGACCAGTCATGCCAGACTGTTTACTCTCACAAATGGCTAGAATGCATCATGGAGACACACACATAGGGAGAGATGCAATGATTAGGCTGTTCAGACAAAATTGGTACAATCCCAAGTTTAGGGCTGTTGCAGAAAGTCTTTGCCAGAGATGTCTAACTTGCCAAATGCATAATCCAGGCAGGAAAACGATAATTGGGTTTGGAAAGATTGGAAAGGCAGAGGGCCCATTTATAAGACTCCAGTTCGACTTCATACAGTTACCACCATGCAGAGGACTAAAATATGTACTAGTCATAGTGTGTCTGTTTTCAAAGTGGGTGGAGGCTTACCCTACTAGGAGAAATGACAGTATTACAGTTGCAAAACTGTTGTTACGTGAGCTCATACCTAGGTTTGGTTTCCCAGTATCTTTGGAATCAGATAGAGGAAAACACTTTAACAGCGAAGTGATTCAGATAATTTGTGAAGCATTTCAAATCAAACAGAAATTGCACTGTGTATATCGCCCAGAGGCTTCTGGAGTGGTTGAACAATTGAATGGCACTATAAAATCAAGATTGGGAAAAATGTGTGCATCAACATCATTAGAGTGGCCAGACGCATTGCCACTTGTTTTGATGGGAATCAGAAGCATACCTGACAGAACGACGGGATTGAGCCCCCATGAAATAATGATGGGAAGAGCAATGAGACAAACACATGTTCCCACAAACAAATTAATAAATATATCTGATGATATGGTTCTGGATTATTGCAAAGGATTGGCTGACCTAGTGCGTTCTGTCTCTCATCAGGTTGGAGAAGACGCAGTTTCCAGGCAGCCTGAACTAGAACATGATCTGAATCCTGGTGATTGGGTGGTAGTGAAGAATCACACCAGAGAAACGTGTCTATCACCCAGGTGGAGCAGACCTTGTCAAGTTATATTGACCACCAATACAGCAGTGAAGTGTGCAAGATTTCCTAATTGGATTCACGTAAGCCACACAAAGAGAGTACCAGAACCTGAAGAAGAGAATCCACAGACAACGCCAATCACTGAAGAAGCTGAAGGTTGCCCAGCTGAGGAATCTCAGGCTAGAGGTTCGAGAGAAGCTGACGGAGAACAACCGAGCACAAGTCAGGATTGGATACCAGTGGTAGAAGTTCCTGAAGTATATTACAGAACGAGAAATCAAACTAAATTGGAAGAAATTGAAGAAGATCAGATAGGTGAAGAAGAAGCTGTTCAGGATCAAGAAGAAAAGATAGTAAAAGATCCTGAACAAAATAAGATAGGGAAAGAATATTGGACACACAACAGTGAAGATTTAATAGACTTTACACAGGGACAGACAGGTTTAGAAGAATCAGGTCAGGCTGCAGAAGTTCACAGTGCAATAAGCCCTGATCAGAAGCAGTTAGATCAAGAATAATTCACTAAAGAAAAAGGGGTCGATACAAATGAACATAAAGAAATAAAAAAGGAACAAGGTCAAAATCTTGAAAGTCATTGTGGAGCTACTGAAGAGAAACCAATCAGACCTGAAAAAGAACAAACAAAAGAAGCAGTAATCAAAGAAAACAAAACAGTATTAAGCAGTGAAAATAACGAGATCTCTGAAGACGAAAACAGAGAAACAGTGCCAACCAAGAAGTCAAGAAAAGGAGATCGTTGGCCAAGTGTCATTAAAAGAGTAAAGTACCACATAACAACCAGAAGTGAAGATCCAGATCAAGTACCTGAAGTAACAAGTCAAACTGATCAAGAGAAAAAGTCAGGGAAAAGAAAAAGCAAAAGACTGAAACTTGTGAATAATAAATTCAAGGGTCCTGACTGGACTTATATCATTCTTGAAGATTTTGAAAGCTCAGAATCAAGTGACAGTGGTGGCGAAGGAACAAGTGCAGAACTAACATACGAAGAAGAAACAAGACCACTCTGACTAAACAAAAGAATCCTCTAAAGAAAAGAAGAAGAGATAAGAAGAGCAATCTTCCTTGTCGAAAAATGCCTGACGATAGAGTTACTGGGAGACCAAAACGAAATTGTTGTAGAAGATGCTGTGCAATCTGCATATGTAGTCTAGTATTGGTACTTATAGTATGGTTAGTCCTGATTGTAGCAGTTCCTTACCTTATGATAATAGATAAGAAGATTAATAACGAAACAAAAGGGAGGACAGCAAACATGAAGGGCAATAGAGTAGAACTAATGGCAGAAGATGAGGCAGAAATTCATCATGAAGTAGCTGAGAACGACACTAGTTTAAATGTTTTCACAAAATTATTGTTTCAATATGTAGACACAATGGAAGTTAGTAATTGTTATATGAAACTACCTGAATCAGTAGCGGAAGGATTAACATACCATCACTTACCTCTGACATATGGCATCTCATGTAGTGTATTAACAAGTTTATTTTATAAAACAGGTAGACTGCAGTATTATTATTCAAACTTAGATGTGATATTTTCTGAGGTTCCGATTCGCAAGAGTATGAACCCAGTGCTTAGTAGTCAAGACGCACAGTTTATGGGTGAATTTTTCTTAACAATGAAATCGATAGACATAACACATGCACATAGACACAATCTAACATGTTCTTTATTAGAAGAAGAAAAGATATTTTTGAATTTAGTAGAAGATAGAAGACATGATTTTCAAAAGAAAGCTTCAGAGCATAAGGCTCAGTTGCCACCTTGGGCAGAAAAAGAAGGGAGTTATACACCTGGCAAAGCTCAAGCTGTAATGGCTCTGGATTTCGTAAAGACAGGGAAAATTTGTCTTCATAGGTTAAAGACTGAATATAACAATGTTTTCATTGGTACCAGTGAATGTGAACACAATTTTTTAATTCTTGGAGGTTGGGGACTCAAAGGAGGAACTGATTCAGTTTTTCCTGGAATTTATTAAGTATGCGGGAATAAGGCTTACTTTAGGCTTCCTGCACGGTGGTATGGAAGTTGTTATTTTAGAATAGTTTTTCCAAAGATATACCACGTAAAAAGAAACACTGGAAGCAATGAAAACTATAATGAATTAATACGTAGTAAAAGAGCTAGTTTTTCAGAAATTGTAGGTGATATATTTGGTGCATTGATACCTTCAGTGGGAATAATTCTGAACTCAAGGAAAATATGTAAATTGTCTACAGTGGTTGATCGTTTATCAACGGATACTGCTGGAGGTTTTCTAATGATTAATACGGAGATGGTTGCGATTAGATCTATGGTGATGCAAATTAGACTTGCTCTTGACATTCTATTGGCAAAAGAGGGAGGAGTCTGTAAATTATTGAAGACGAAACATTGTTGCACTTATATTCCTGATAAGAGTGCAGAAATTGGAACGTATATTCAGAACATAACTAAACTTGAGAAAGAACTTAAACCACTGGAAGTTGATAGTGTATGGGAAAGATTGACAAATAGTATCTCGTCAATTGGAACACAGTTTGCTAATATAGGAAAAGGACTTATAGGTCAAATATTAGTACCCCTAGCAGGGATAGCAATAATAATATTGGCAATAACAATATGGTGCAAATGCTGTAGAAAGAATGGAACATATAAAGTGACAGGAAAAGGAAAGAAGAGAAAACTAGATGAAATAGAACTTGAAGAATGGAGAAGTGATTTATACAAAAAGTTGAAAGGGGATGTGAAAAACAGAAAAAGTAAAAATGAGAATGAAACGAATTGCTAGAAGTTGGCATCTGATTGAGGGTAGTATTTTTTGATGGCTCAGAAACGCCATCAGAGAGGGGATTGATGGAGCAAGGTTTCAAAAATGAAACTTGCTTGTACGCAATCCTCCTCATAGTATTAATTTATTAAACTTGTATTGTAAATACTAACCTTTGCATTCACAAACACAAGAGGGACAGAAACTTGCCTATGTGTTTTACTAATGAATAACGCTTGTCTATAATCCAAAATGGCCGCTAAAGCGCAGGAACTTCATTGCGCATGTCGCAACCTGATCACATGGTGTGACGTCTTTCTTTGCTTGGTGGGAAACTTCTGCTTCTGCGCAGTGTGCACTAAAATGGCCGTTAAATGTTTTCACATGCTTAAGCTTGCTCTCATGTCATTATTAAATTGTCGTTTCCTTAACGCTACTAATGCAGGATAGTATTATAATTAAATGGGAATAGAGTAGGGAAAGTGGGCATACAGTGAAACATTTTATTTTGTGATTTTAATATTTTCTTCTTGCACTTTTAGTAATTTGTAAAGTTGGGCCTGGGTTGGTGATTTGAAACTCGAGAGACAGATGGTTCTGCGCATGTGTCCTGTGTGCCTGCCAAGTGAAGTCAACTTGGACGTCTCCCAAGGCCATGACCCATTGGCCGAAGATGATGTACTTTATGTTTCCGGCGGACAAAATGTTACTTTTCCCCTGTAAAATGTATAACATTTGTCGTGAGACGGGTGGGAAATAAAGTGAATGTATTAATTTGAAAGGGCGGGAAGCTAAAAAACAATAGGCTTCACAATTTAGGCCAAATTTGACATGGTGCGAGAATCCACCCCCTGTCCCTGTCCAATAAGAAGTAGTGGTCCCATAATGTTAGCAACATTAAGGGGAGGTACATGGGCGTAGAAGGTATAATAGAATATAGCATTAGTAATTAGTTAGATCAGATGATCCCGAAGTCTGAAGAAGGAGATGCTGCAGAACAGATGATACCGAAGACAGAGCACAGACTCTCAGAACATACAGAAGAGCTCCAGGCTGCCATGCTGATCGGTTGCTGACTGAATTCCTGTCCGGAAGAGGTCCTGAGGAGGGGGCGGCGGAGTCCATTAGACGGGAGAATCGAGGAGAAGTCGAGTATCAGAGAGGGGAACGGCGCAGGCGTCGTTGTAGAGAGGTTACCGGTCCTGTCCTGATCCTGGAAGAGGTCTTTGCTCTTCATCCTTCCTGGGTCCTATCTTTTCCAACTCCTTGGCCAAGGGGCTTGGTTCTCGCATTTAGGTAACTATACTGCAACCTTTAGTTGCGCTGCTGTCTCTATTCTCTCCCTTTCTTTAAACACCGTCATTGATTAGCCAAAATCATTTCTATGCTTTTTCTTGGTTATTACAATCAAGTACCGTGTTTTCTGTATTTTACTCTGCTAAAACTTTAGATAAACATTTTAAAACTTCCTGACTCAGTGGTTATTTCAGGATTATGTACTATAGTGAATGTCACTCATTTTAAACTTCCCAATTAGCAAAGGATCCATTGGTAAGTTATTACTCTTCAATCAGAAGGTAATTGGTAGCAGGGATTTTGATAAAAGAGTACATCTGATACCCAGCGTAAGTATTAGTGTAGTATGAATGTATGGGCCCAAGTGAGTATATGGTGTATGAATGTTGTTGGCTAATATTGCGCTGGATCACTGGTATCAGTTTCCATATTTCCATTTTTCCAAGTCAGCCGAGATACTGGGTGTTCCGCTATCACCTCATTGAAGGTTTCTAGGATTCCTGAGTTGTACAGATCTCCACACTTGATAAAGGAGTGCCACTTCTATAATATAATGTCATTTTCTTTTAAAGTTTGTTCATTCTTCTGGGGTCTGGAAGCATCTATAGGGCAGCTCCGGAGAGAAGAATGTTGCAGTCATATCCTGACTCAGAAATGTGATGTTATACATTGAGTAAAAAGAACAATTGATGGACAGAATGCAGAACAATGTCATACATTCACTCCAGTACAGAGATCTGGGCCCAATGGGAACAGTCCAGCCCGAACTGCCAGGCCAGGTCCTCCCTGGACTGGAAACAAGCATCCTAGGACCGGTTTCGGGGTTTCACCCCTCATCAGACAGGATAGCTTGACTCCAGTGGCATGGAGAGCACGGGACCAACGTCTGGGCATACCCGTCCCTCTCAGGGTGACAAATGCAAAAAGAACAATTGATGGACAGAATGCAGAACAATGTCATACACTCACCCCAGTACAGAGATCTGGGCCTAAATCCATAGTTTTTTTGCTTGCCATGCCATTCCAGTTTGAACTCAGCCATATGCAAAAGAATGATGGATTAAACCCAGATCCTTGTGACTGGGGGTGAATGTTTGCATTGTCCAGCATTCCGTCCATCAATTGTTTCTTTTGCATTTGTCGCCTTAAGTGGGAAGGGTATGCCCAGACATGGGTCCCGTGCTCTCCATGCCACTGGAGTCAAGCTATCCTGGCTGATGAGGGGTGAAACCCCGAAACCGGTCCTAGGATGCTTGTTTCCAGTCCAGGGAGGACCTGGCCTGGCAGTTCGGGCTGGACTGTTCCCATAGGGAACAGGGTCAAGGCTGATTTGCATAAGGCTGGGTCCAAACTGGGGTGGTGTGGTGGGCCCCTTCCCATTTGCGACTGCATTACCATCTACTTGAAGTAGGTGGTAAATTGTGACTATTTTGCAACCGCAATTGCGGTCGCAAAACAGTCATACATAGGGCTCAGAGTCGCAATTAGGAAGGGACGCCCTTGAAACGCCCCTTCCTAATTGCGAGTCGCAAACGCTATTTAGCGAGTCGCAAATAAATTGCGACTCGCTAAATAGCGTTTGTACATGGCCCTGTAGGGATTTTGCATGCGAAAACTGGTCGCAGACCCGTTTGTGCATGCAAAAACGGGTCGTGCATCTGGCCCTAGATCTTTGTGATTGCCATAACACTCATAGTCTGGGGCCCCTAGTCAGTCTCTTATCATGGGGAAGTGAATTTTGTTGAATGATACTGTCAGAAATCCGAAGCGTAAAGCTGTTCAAGGCAAACATAAGTAAAGAAGAACTACAACTCCCATGAAGCAATGGGAGGTTGAGTAGTTATGATGCGGCATTTCCTGGACGTTTAAAAACTAACTCTGCACGTCACCGAGCGTGCATAATTCAAACTATTCTTTCCTGGTCTCGTAAACTCCTTCTTGGATTCTTGTGCCTCGTTTCAGTTCTGGACCCCATGAGATTCGCTGCTGTGGCGGATGGTTGTTTTCTGTTTTATCTCACTCTCGGAGGAGAGCTAGAGTCATGCTTCGGTGGGGCAGAGGTCTCACTATTCTCTTCAAGTTTCCAGTGATTCGAGCGCTGGATTCCTAAGAGCGCTGTGGATATTCTGGAGAAAGGCTTGTTTGAACATGCCCAAGGCTGCCATTGTTTATCGATTGATGACGATTGAAGGTAACGATGACGATTGAAGGTAACAGTAGTCGTTCCATGCTTCACACGGAGTTACGGTAGGATCAAAACTGCCATTCTTTATATCTTCTATTCGCATCGATTGAGTACACCTAGTGTTAATGTCTCGTTGGGGGCACATCTTTCTGTGGCTTCAGAATTTCTGCTTAATCCTTCAGTGAATCACCCTGATGATTATGTCTACTTCTCCAAAACACTAAAATGTCTTCAGAGAATCCTTCCTTCCATTATGAATCTATTGGAAAATTCGACTGACAGCTCAAATCATATCTTGGACAGTATGTCTTTCAGAATTCTTTCAGTAATTCTGAAAGAACTCCAAGTGAAATCTGAGGGGGTGTTTGTACCATTTGGTAATCAGTCCGTCAAAGAAAATTTGATCTAAAAGAAGGACTTCGGTCTACAAGTAGGCTGTCCCACCTCAAAAATCCCAAAACATAAGCAGAAACCAATTTCAGAGACCGATTTATCCTCACTGGAGCATCTGTTTACAGAAGAAGATTCAGAAAAAGATTAGACCATCCAAGTTTCCTTAAAGGCTGCTCCGGCTAAGCATTGTCTTTCTTCAATACAATCTATGGGAACTGAAGTCTTTTCAATTTTTAAAAGGAAGGAAAAAAGGGAAGCAGCAGTGGAAATGCTTTTGGCCCCAGTTTTGATACCTAAAAAAGGAAAGAATGGAATACAGCTAAAAGAAAGCTGAGAAGGTTAAACAAAAAAGGGGTTAAAAAAAAGTAACATTTTCAATGGAAACTCAATCTATTTTGACCACAGTAGACCCAGGAGATGGGGATCAGACTATTGCCACTGAGATCCTGCAACCAATGGATGCTCATGAGAATCCCGTTGTTCTAATGTCATTGACGGAACTGGCTCTAGAGATGAAAAAAAAAATGTCCTCTTTATTTAACCAGGCTGAAAAGATTCCAGCTGGTCTGAGGAGCGCTAGAACAAATGTTGTCCTGTCTTGGGACCAAAATGGCTCAGAAAAAGGAAAAGTTGCCTCTTTGGTAATGTTGAACACGATTGCTTCTGACTTTGTGCCTCAGCGATGGTTTGATGGTTTGGAAATTTGTCCCCAACAGCCCCAAACTTACCAACCAAAAATGCAAAGGAGGAAGGAGGACATTATATTTTAGGATTTTATTGCCTTATTTGAGGATGACTCCTTTTGTTTAAACCACTGTCTTTTGTTGAATCTTCTGATACAGGTGGATCAACTCAAGTTCGTAAGGATAATGACCTGGAATTGCTGGAACTTTTAGACTCACAAGTAGAAAAGGAAACTAGGGTTACATTTAAGTCATCGATTATTGCAAACTTGATATTGAACAACTGTGAGTTCTTCATGGCACAAGGATTTGATATTGTACCCTCCCCTCTTAAAAACATGGTGTTGCCTGTAAGTGGGAATAATTAGCCGATAAATCTTCAGTCTGTTGAAGAATGTGTCCCATCACAGGAAGAGATAGCCACTAATGCAAAATGAACAGTAGTCTCTTGTAAAGCTGGTACCACGGTGGTATCTTGTAACAATTACAATTCTGGCAAGATGCAATAAAACTATAATGTTTCTCAATGGGCATGGTTATCGGGTTGGTTAAATGTGGAAAAGCGGCTGCCCCAAACATGTTGAAGTGGAGTGTTTAGTAATGTGATCTATTTCATTATAATTGTGGTTTGGAAATATAGCTGGGTGTTGGAATAATCCAGGGAAAATCTGGAACTGGGATGCTATAAATTCCGAGGTGGTTTGTTTGCAAAACAACGTGGGCCCCTACCACTTGTGAGGTTGAAAACTACTATGTGATGAGCTGTCCTGCTACCAAGTCAAAAAGAGACCATGTTAGCGGTGGTTTAGCAACACTATTGTCCACAAATTCTACTTGGACATATCAGGTGTATTGTCATCAATCACACCTACTACAGTCTATCGCATTCCCAGAGCAGACTGCAAGTTATTGCTCTATTTTACCTTTTATTTTGGTTAATCTTTATATTCTACCTGACCAAAAAAGTAACAGCTTGCTAAGTGAGTTTTTTCCTCATATTAACATGATTATGAGAAAAGAAGATATCGCAAAGGTCCTAATGGTGGAGGACTTTAATGCTACTATATCTAAACATTTACTCGCTTTATTTGCAGATAAAGGACATGATAACATGATAACATCTGGGTAAATATAACAGAAGCAGTGAAGTATAAAAATCATAAAGCCTTCTGGAAAATTATAGGGGAGAACAGTGGCTCTTTCTCTAAACCTAAGATTAATAATATCACCAGCATGGATTGGCAAAAATACATAACTTCTCTGTATGCATTAAATTATCAGAAGCATTAAAAGAATGGCACTGAGTTCCCATGTGAGATATCGGAGGGTAGAATGTCTCCCTTTTCTCCTCCGACTAGCCAAGAGTTGTTGAATTATCTTAAGGCTGCTAGGAACACAGATGCAAGAGGCCCTGATCAATTACCCATTACTATTATAAATTTGGATTTTATCTATGGGCCTCTTACCTAGTGGGACTCTTTCGCTGCTGCTATTACACAGCAGTGGCCCCTAGCTCTTGGAGGGGCAGTGTTATTCTGCAGCTACATAAAATGGCCCTTTAAACTCACCCAGTAATTATAGGCAGATTACCCTGCTGGATGCTATAGGAAATATTTTCTCTAAAAGTGTAGAAGTTAACTTCTAAGAATGGGCAGAAGAAAAGTGCATCATACCACTGGAGCAGGCAGGGTTTGGAGCAGGTCATTCAACTTTGGACAATATAATGGCATTCATCTTATTTTGGAGAAATATGTGAAGCATATGCCTATGCAGTTTTTATTGATTACTCAACTGTTTATGACAGGGTTGACAGGCAGACCCTCAGGAGGAAGTTGAATGCATGGGAATACCCAAGGGCATTTTGAAACATATTATTTCCCTTCACACTGAAACTTGGTGTTGTGTTATGTTAGGAGGCAGGAAGGCTATGACTCAGAGAATCCCTACTAGAAATGGTTTGAAACAGGGATAACAGTTGGCCCGTCTCCTAAAATTATGTTTGTATCCTTTAGGCACACTCCTTTATGCGGACAATATTGTTTTCCTGGACCTGAACCCTAAAGGTCTTCAGAGGCATTTAGATACCTTGTCATCATATTCAGACGTTCAGTTCCTGAAGGTTTATATAAATAAAACTAAGGTCATGAGGTTTCGTCCAAAGGGGTGCCGGATAAATATAATATATAATTGGTCGCTTAATAATTCCATTTTAGAAGTGGTAAAATCCTACACTTATCTCAGCAGAATAATGTCGGCAAACTTGAGTGACACTGAGCATATTGCAAATGTATCAAATAAGGCGTTGTCTCATGGAATTGCACTAAAGACACTTTACGGAACAACAGGGCAGAGCATTTTACTTACCTTTAACTGTATATAAAATGAAGATTCCCCCATCACTTTTATATGCTATAGAGACAATAGCGACTGACCAATGGTATTTTATGCATAAGGTAGAGGGGGATATTCTTTGCACTAGCTGCACCTTAAATTCTATAGTCTCGATAGAAGTCCTAAGGTTGGAATTAGGACTGGAGAGCACTTTTGTAAAAGGGCTGGCTGCTATGTTATGGTGGTACTATTGTTTATTACATGCTAAAGAAAAGTCTTTAAGTATTATAGCTTCAGAATGTTTTGCATTTACCATAGGGACTCATTTTTAACATATATTTAACAGCAATCCAGCACTTTTGTCTAACTAAATTAGATATTCAGGATATGAGTTATGTTCATCTTAAAATAACTCAAAACATGCTATGAAAAATTGCTGCATGGAAAAAGACGCAGAGGCATGTAGAGCAAAACGTTGATTTAAAAACATAATTCAATCATTTTGGGCAGCAGTTCCTCAAAAGTATCTGACTTGGAATTTGGAACACAAAGGGGGTGATTAGGATGGCGGTCGGAAAACCATTCCGACCGCCATGGTAGCGGAAATAAACCGTCCGCTGGTACGGCGGCAAAACCGGCGGTCCGATTAGGATCAACCGCCAGAAAAATCCGACCGCGGCGGAACGATGCCACGAAAACCCACCAGTAGCGGGCGGAGAAGGTGAAAATACGTCCGCGGCGGTCGGATTTGTGGCGGAAACACCCAAAACCGCCGCTAGGCCAGCGGAGTGACCGCCCGTAAAATTAGGATACCATTGAGGTGACAGCGGAACGATCCGCTGTTTCTGACCGCCGCAATCGCAAACAGTGATGAATGGGAGAGCCGGCGGAAGGGCTGTTGCACACCCACCGCCGCGGTCGCTCCGGAAGAAATATGGCGGTCGACAAAAAAAACAAAACACAAGGCCACCAAGAGCACACATCAAACTAGCTCAGCCCCCAAAACACCTAACACACCCCAATGACACACCCTCATGGCAACTAAAAAAATACAAATCCCAGGACAACACACACAACCCACCTGACAGCAATACTCCATTTTGACACACCCACATAGCTGAGTATAAAACCAGCCCCATCCCTGACCAGAATCCTTTGCAATACTCCACCCCTGAAGTAACTAAACCCTACAGCACAAAGGAGAGGCAAACCACCACACATCTCACCAGCACAACAACACACACACCCACCCCACTTACATCACCCCCAACACCCTCACACCTGCACCTCAAACCATTTGCACATCACACATCATGGCACAAAAGAAAATGCCCAAATTCACTGACAGTGAGTTGTCAGCCATGGCAGATGAGATAATCAGAGTAGAACCACAATTGTTTGGTAACCAGGTCCAACAGACACCATTAGCACCAGAGCACAAATGTGGAGAACGATAGTCAACAAGGTCAATGCACCACCCCGCGCACCAAGAAGGAGATCATGAAGCGGTGGCATGAACTCAAGAGGCTGGTAAAACAGAAGAACTACAAGAACCATCAGCTGGCTCAGATGATTGGCGGTGGCCCTCCCATTCCACCAAGAACTTTCACTGCATGGGAGGAGAAGGTGCTTGCCATACTGCATCCAGAGAGTCTCACAGGAGTAGCCGGGGTAGTGGAGGCTGGTAAGTACAAACAAATGTCTACCATTACACTGCTATGTACTGTCTTGCACAACTACAAAGCTACACCTCCTAGGCCCAAATCCATACATGTGCACCACACACTACCCAACACATGTCTCACAGATGTAACATTAACTCCCTCTGAATCACCCCCAAAGGTAGCCAGCAACATTCCCAGGGTTGCATGTGTACAGGCAGCCAGCACTACAACTCCCACCAGGCCCCCTGTCCCACCCCTGAGCAGGATGTAGCACTCCACCCCACCCAGAAGCATGTGGCAGCCATTGCATTGTACACCTCCACCTAACAGGTAGGTATCCATCTTCACAGGGAGGGGGGTTTGGGGTGGGAGGCCTGCACTACAACTCCCACCAGGCCCCCTGTCCCACCCCTGAGCAGGATGTAGCACTCCACCCCACCCAGAAGCATGTGGCAGCCATTGCATTGTACACCTCCACCTAACAGGTAGGTAGCCATCTTCACAGGGAGGGGGGTTTGGGGGTGGGAGGCCTGCACTACAACTCCCACCAGGCCCCCTGTCCCACCCCTGAGCAGGATGTAGCACTCCACCCCACCCAGAAGCATGTGGCAGCCATTGCATTGTTCACTTTCACCTAACAGGTAGGTAGCCATCTTCATAGGGAGGGGGGTTTGGGGGTGGGAGGCCTGCACTACAACTCCCACCAGGCCCCCTGTCCCACCCCTGAGCAGGATGTAGCACTCCACCCCACCCAGATGCATGTGGCAGCCATTGCATTGTACACCTCCACCTAACAGGTAGGTAGCCATCTTCACAAGGACGGGGGTTTGGGGGTGGGAGGCCTGCACTACAACTCCCACCAGGCCCCCTTGTCCCACCCCTGAGCAGGATGCAGCACTCCCCCCACCCAGAAGCATGTGGCAGCCATTGCATTGTTCACTTTCACCTAACAGGTAGGTAGCCATCTTCACAGGGAGGGGGGTTTGGGGGTGGGAGGCCTGCACTACAACTCCCACCAGGCCTCCTGTCCCACCCCTGAGCAGGATGTAGCACTCCACCCCACCCAGAAGCATGTGGCAGCCATTTCATTGTACACCTCCACCCAACAGGTAGGTAGCCATCTTCACAGGGAGGGGGGTTTGGGGGCGGGAGGCCTGCACTACAACTCCCACCAGGCCCCCTTGTCCCACCCCTGAGCAGGATGTAGCACTCCACTCCACCCAGAAGCATGTGGCAGCCATTGCATTGTTCACCTTCACCTAACAGGTAGGTAGCCATCTTCACAGGGAGGGGTGTTTGGGGGTGGGAGGCCTGCACCACAACTCCCACCAGGCTCCCTTGTTCCAAAGCTCAGCAGGATGGTACACCCCCCACACCCAGAACCATGTGGCAACAAATCCCCTCAACTGTGACACAGAACAGGTAGGTAGACAGTGCATGCACCCTGCCATTCCTCTTAAAAAGCATGGAGCCAGATGACCACACCAGCCCTCACATGTCATCCAACCTGGCATAGATCCAATAGCCACATCCAGTGTGCAGACTGAAAAGCGTATGTAACTATTACAGAAGCCAAAGTGTGACTCACCAAATCACATGTTGAAGAAATTCAGGGCACAATTATGCACAGCACTGAATGCTATCTGTAAGTGCCATGGGGGCAGAGCATCAAGGCCCATATGAAAACAAAACAAGCATGGTCAGTAGTAAAAAAGAAAGCAAAGCACATGACATGACAAAGGTATGCATGAGACTACAATGGCTAGTTCATGCTCAGATGTAATGTCTTCCATGCAGAGTGAACAACAAAGGTGCGTCACATAAAGTTGTTGTGCTGCTAGTCGTTAGATGATGACATGTCCTTGTAGTCACACAATCTGCACGTTGCGCATCGTACCTATTGACATATCACACCATGGACAAGTAATGTATGTACCTCCACATCATGACATGATGATCAATACTGTGCAGACATACAATGTAATATCAATGTAAACTGTGTGGTGTATAACATGTAACAACAAAACATCTAACACCAAGCTTGAGGGGTGCACTCCAATGACCATTTCCCCTCTGTTCTACAGGTGACCAAGAACTGACAGCTGCAGATGACCACACCAACCTGCAGAGCCAGCCTCCCCCCGGAACATGGACTCTCTGATGCAGACTCCCTAGATTTCATGGATGCGGAGCCCGAAGCTGGCCCATCAGGCATGCCAGGGTGCAACAGGTCCCAGGACCCCACTGTCCCCACCGCAACAACCTCAGCAACAACAACTACGCTAACCCCTGCTGTGACGACCTGTGCGGCCTCCACCACCACCACCACCACCAGTGCTGCCTGCAACACTGTCCCTGCCTCAGAGGATGACCACCCCACCCCACAATCTGAGGAGGGCAGGGAGAGTACGCGGGTGCGTAGAGTGGTGACGCTACAGGTCCGGGAAAGCAGGACAGGTGGGAGGGCAACTAGGCGACAAGACCAACCGGACACTGGGACCGAAGCCCTGGTCAACATCGCCAGAGTCCTTGGGGCCTATGAACAAGCCCAGGGATACACGGGCCAGGCTCTGGAGGAATCCCGTGAGCTCCGCCTGCTGGTGAGGTCCATAGACACACGAATGGGCCAAATCGTGGACCTCTTGGGCCAGCTAGTGGGTGTCCTGAGAGACAGGCCTGCGGCCCAAACAACAGCTCCACCTGCCTCCAGTGGCCCACAGGATGACAGTTCCCCCACCTCCCCTGCGGCCACAGAGAGGGGTGAGTCCTCAGGCACCGCTGAGCCCGCAGCAGAGGCCCCCCCTGCCAAACGCTCAAGGAGCTGTCCAAAGAAATTCCAGGGAGGATCACGTGGCAAAGCACCAGCCAAACGCCAGTCAAGGAGCCAGCCATGATGGCACCCCTCTTCAACTTGCCATTGACTCTGTTGACTGTCCTTATCCACACTGCCAGGTTAATGGCATGCGTCTGTTGGACTGTGTCACCACATCAATGTGGTGACTACTCCATTGTCTCATCTACCATCACTGACAACTCATTGATTCACTTTTCACCTGTTTGTAAATACTCACTTCCCTGTCACATATACCCATTGTAAATAAACACTCCTTACACACCTATGTTGTCGTGTCAGCTCCATGTTTATTGCAGGATGTACAATGTTGACTGGGATTACAATGTACCAGGGGCACGGATTGTTTGGAGGCATTGAGAGGCAGTAGGGACCTAGGAAAACACAAAAGAACAATATTCACTTGTCAGGTGATGGCATCACAGCCATTACACAACACTTGTCATCAAGGTACTCAAATCTGCACACATTACAATGAGCAACAGTACCGACATAGACATCCTGTAGCTGTGCACAACTACCCTGTCCCAGAAACATTAGCACACAGCAACGAGCCAACAACAGGGAGCAGGCACAAATCTCCCCTAGGCCTTCTCACCATCAACACAATCAGCAGACAATGGCACCGTTATATGTTCTCACTCACCTTCAAGGCAAGTAGCCGTTGATGAGCTGTTGGCGCAGGTCAACACCTTCCTCCTCTCCACTATCCTCGTCACTGGACATGGGTGGGTTTGCAGGCAGTGGCCTCAGCTGCTCATCAGCGTCCAGGAGCAGGGGATCTCCTTGCGCAAGGCCAGGTTGTGGAGCATGCAGCATGCAACTACGATCTGACACACCTTTTGGGGAAGAGTACATCAGTGCACCTCCGGTCTTGTCCAGGCAGCGAAATCGTGACTTCAGGAGACCAAAAGTATGCTCCACCACACGACGTGTCCTCCCATGGGCATCATTGTAGCGGACTTCACCCGGGGTCCTGGGATTCCAGAGTGGGCTCAGCAACCAAGGCCGGTTGGGATATGCAGAGTCACCTAGGTGGGAGACACACAGGACAAACTTGTAACATTACTGTGGCAGAGGACAGCATGTCATACATACAGCACGCTACTTGACTCTGCGTACTCACCCACAATCCATGCACGCTCCGGAAGCAGATTTGCCATCAGCTGTGGCACAATGCTGTTACGCAGGATGTACGAGTCATGGGCAGAGCCGGGAAATTTGGCACAGACATGTGAGATTATCATATCCTCCTGGCACATCACTTGCACATTGATGGAATGGAAATGTTTCCTATTCCTGTAGATGTGCTCACGTGACTGTGGTGGAACGAGGCCAACATGTGTGCAGTCAATGGCACCAACAACATTAGGGATGTGGCCAAGGGCATAAAAATCTGCCTTCACATCCGCCAATTCATGCCTCCTGGGGAAATGGATGTATCTGTCCTTGTAGGTCATCATAGGGGACAGGACATCACGTAGCACCATGCTGAACATAGGTTGCGACATCCCACCTTCGCTGGACACTGTGTACTGGAATGATCCAGTAGCAAAAAAATGCAGGGCCGCCATCACCTTAGACGTTGGTGTGAAAGCAGTCGGATATGTTCTGCGAGGCCGCAAGTGGGGCTCCAACAGAGCACATAGGTCTTGTAGGGTGGGTCGATCCAGACGGAATTTCCGAATGACGTCCTCATCCTCCATGTCCGCCAGCACTGTGGAGGGACGATGCACATTTGGTCGCCTCCTAGGTGAGATGAAAGAGGACACATGTCAATGCAATCCACCATGAGATGTGTCCAACATCTTACGTTTTGACTGACACAGCGCCAACAATGACTGGCATCACACTTCAGCTTACACCACAACTTACATGTAGGGACACCTTCAGCTACACTAGTCGTACACTTGTCCAGTTTTCACACAGTGAGTACCTCCCAGACAGATTCAGACTCTGTGAATGCCCAAAGGTACATGTCCACATCTTGCGTAACCAGCCCTGAGAGTAGTTCATACAGCATATGTGTGAAACAGCAACACTGCTGGCTCCTACCTAGCTGCTGTACCTGCCACACCTTCTTGCGTAAGTCGAACAGGGCACACATCAACAACACAATGAGCTCAGTCTGTGCATTAAGATCAAGTATGTACATGAGCAAAACAAACTACACAGTGAAATATGCACATTGTGTAGTCAGACCTTCGTCACTGTGTGTTGCTTAGCCAGATCACACATTGACATGTGTACACATTGGAGAGTCCATCACACCACGGATCTGTGTACATGCTCAACAATATCATAAGTGACATGTGAGGGAGTACATGCCAATGTTTGCAATCATGTGCACTGACATGGCATGTGTAGTCAGCAGTGGGCTAAATGTTACACTGGCATTGTTTGCACTATCTTGTGGCATGATTCAGGTGTCTACTGTACACTGTTGAGAACTGGCCATTGACCCAGCATGATGTGTCCATAGGTGCTGTTAACGTGCTCCGCCACCCAAATCACGGTCATAGGCACCAATGTATAGCAGCCAGATTGCGGTAGCGACCGCCTGGCCCCTGCGGTGTGTCAGTGCCAATGCCCATGCTCTTACAGCCAATGGGACCCGCAATCGCGGTAGTGATATACAGATTGTGAAATGGCGGTTGGCATGCTCCGCCACCCAAATCACGGTCATAGGCACCAATGTATAGCAGCCAGATTGCGGTAGCAACCGCCTGGCCCCTGCGGTGTGTCACCGCCAATGCCCATGCCCTTACAGCCAATGGGACCCGCAATCGCGGTAGTGATATACAGATTGTGAAATGGCAGTTGGCATGCTCCGCCACCCAAATCATGGTCATAGGCACCAATGTATAGCAGTCAGATCGCGGTAGCGGCCGCCTGGCCCCTGCGGTGTGACACCGCCAATGCCCATGCCCTTACAGCCAATGGGAAACGCAATCGCGGTAGCCAAATGCAATTTTGAAAATCGCGGTAGGCGTGCTCCACTACCGTGGGGCCGGTCATTGGATGCAATTGAAAGATGCACGATCGCTGTAGCGACCGCCTGGCCCCTGCGGTGTGTCACCGCCAATGCCCATGCCCTTACAGCCAATGGGAACCGCAATCGCTGTAGCCAAATGCAATTTTGAAAATCGCGATAGGCGTGCTCCGCTGCCGCGGGGCCAGTCATTGGATGCATTTGAAAAAAGCTGAGCTGGAACACCAATTGCAGCAGCTTAGAACCACAGAAACTACCCCAGGGGGCTATATATGTGTGTAAGAGAGCATCACATTTCCACTGCTTCCAGACACTGCTGACTGACACTCTTCACCACCAACTGCTGCTGCTCCTGTCTCCTGGACCCAGACACTGCTGACTGACACTCTTCACCACCAACTGCTGCTGCTCCCGTCTCCTGGACCCAGACACTGCTGACTGACGCTCTTTACCACCAACTGCTGCTGCGCTGCTCCTGTCTCCTGGACCCAGTGATGGCGAGGACTGAGAACGTCAGGGCCCGTCCCTTCACCACAGAGGAGCTGGAGGTCCTGGTGGACGAGGTACTCACACAGTATGGGAGGCTATATGGTGCTCCAGATGTCCTGGTAAGTGTTTCAGAGTGGAAGTGAGAGTGCAGGGAGTGCACACATGAAGTTGATCTGCTGCAGTATGTGCCTGAGAGTGTGGGTTTGTGTGATGCACTGCCTAGCATGCTGACTTCAGGGAAATGGGGTTTGTAGCCTATTTCACACATTCCCCGGGCTGCATTTCAGGATGGGAGGGACATGCAGTCTTTTGGCAGCCATACAGTGACACTGCAAGTATGGAAAGTGGGAGTCAGGACAGACTTCGCCTGTGCTAATGGATCTTTGAGACGCTCAGCCACATAATAACGACATCCTTCCTTCAAGGGCAGTTGGTGGCATGGACTCACCAACAGCGGTTTGGGACGAAATAATGCAATTTGAAGGCAGCCCTTCTCAATGTAAGATCTATAAAAAAACATGAGCTAGAACTGTTTGATCTCCTCACTGATGTAAAGCCAGATATCATGTTTATCACTGAGACATGGTTCAATGAGGGATCCAACCCGACAATTGCGAATGCGATTCCCTCTGACTATTTGATAATTAGGAAGGATAGGGCCAGCGGGAGGGGGGGGGGTGTGGCCGTTATTTACAAAAATTCTCTCTCATGCATACCTCTACCTATGGCAGAGATTGAGGGGGCAGAGAGCCTTAGTTTTCGTCTGACTGTGTCAGCTCAGCAATCGATTGCCGGCACAGTAATTTACCAACCGCCGGGACCAGCAGGTCGGTTTTTGGAGTCTCTTGGACCCGCCCTGTCCCTTATCGCAGCCAAATATAACCATTGCATGGTTCTAGGAGATTTTAACATACACATGGATCAAGTGGCAGACCATGAGTCCATGAAGCTATGTGAAATCCTTAGCATCCTGAACCTAACTCCCTATGTCTCGCTACCTACCCACGAAAAAGGCCATACATTGGACCAGATTTTTTCGTCATCTAAGATTACAACAGACTCACCCCTCCCTATCGTCTGGTCTGATCATTTCCTGCTTACCTTTCGAATATGTAAGGAATCAGGGAGTCCTTCTTCCCAGTGCAAACCTAGGGCTAGTAGTTTTAGATCCTATACAGAGTTTACACCGGAGGCGGTAGCCACTGTACTGAGGCAGCACCCCATTCCTTTTAGTGGCCAGTTGGAGAAGGATGTCCGCTCACTTGAAGACTGGCTCTTGAAGTGGGCTATGCAACTAGCACCACTGAGAATGCAGGCAGCTAAAACAGGCCGTGCCTCTGCCCCTTGGTTCACGGAAGTACTAAGGAAAAGTAAGAGTGCATGTAAAAGTCTGGAAAGATTATGGAGAAAGAACTTTGATCCCATTAAGAAAATTACTTATAAACTGGCCTTGAAGACTCATTACGCCAAAGTGCGAAAGGGGAAAAAAAAAATGTGGCCTCAAAAATTGAACAAGCTGGGAACAGAAGCCTGGAATTGTTCAAAATTGTTAAGGCCTTCACCTCCCCAAACGTAATCAAGCCCCCTTTTACTCCCACAGATAAATGGACAAGCCACATGGCACAATATTTCTATAAGAAAATTAAAAATATTCAGGATGCTTTCGGAACTGGGCCCCAAGTCGGTGAAGGCATTTTAGCCACACCCTTTCCCGCCTACTCCAACCTAGATAAGACTCTCTTGGAGTTCCCCCTATTTCCATGACTACGTCTCTGAAAATAATGCAAGCACTGAAATCTTGGATCCTTGCCCGGCCAGAGTGCTGGCCTCTATTGCGGACGTGATCAATCAAGCAGTGAACCTGGTCCTGAATTTGTCTCTATCTGAGGGCTTGATGCCTGAATGTTGGAAACACGGACGAATCTTGCCCCTTCTCAAAAAACCTTCGGCAGACCCCGCTATAGTCAGCAACTACAGGCCAATAACGTTGCTGCCATACTTCTCCAAGGCTTTGGAGAAGTATGTGAATACTGTGTTCACTGATTTTATTGAGACTACCCATGCACTGCATCCCAGTCAATCTGGGTTCAGATCTAATTATAGTACGGAGACGGCATTACTGGAAGTCTCTGACACCATTAAAACCATTTTGGACAGTGGTGGGAAAGCGGTATTGATTCTGCTGGACCTTTCGGCGGCTTTTGATACCATGCCCCACGATCGACTTTTGCACAGGCTTCAGGACTGTGGTTTCGGGGGCACGGTTCTCAAGTGGTTCGCCTCCTTTCTCGAAAGCCACCAGCAAACCATATGGTCCCCCCCTTTCACCGCCCCTATCCCTCCTATGAGGGTTGGAGTGCCACAAGGTTTGGTCCTGAGCCCAACTTTGTTCAATCTATATATGGCTCCCTTGGCACTCCTGGCAGAGCATCCTGGGGCTAAAGTCATATCTTACGCCGACGATACGCAGCTGTTGTTTACCTATGAGAAAAATGTGGTGTTGAGAGGAGATGATATCAACAATTGCCTGTTCAATGTGTTCTCCTTGTTCAAGCAAAACCAACTGTTGTGTAATTCCGATAAGTCCTAAATTATCTGTTTCGGCCATAGTCCCGGTGTGGAATGGCGTAATCGGTGGCCTCAGGACATGTCCCCCCCCTCTTGTCCAGTTACCACCGTAAAAAATCTTGGGGTAAAAATGGATGCGGACATGTCCATGAAGGTACAAGTTCAATCTGTGGCTGCCACCTGTTTCAGACTACTGAAAATTATGAGGAATTTTCTCCCTCTCCTCTCAGTTCCCCATAGGAAAACAGTGGTCCAAGCTTTGATAACATCTAGGCTTGACTACGCCAACGTTCTGTATCTCGGCCTCCCTCACTACCTACTTGGTCGTTTGCAGGTGGTACAGAACGCGGCAGCAAGGGCCGTCTTGTTGGCTGACCTTAGAACTCATATGACGCCCCTCTTGATGTCCCTGCACTGGCTCCCGGTGCGAAAAAGGGTGATCTTTAAGGCCCTGGTACTAGTCTTCAAAGCCTTTCATAATGTTGGAGCCCCTTACATTAGGAACAGAATCCAGCCATATGCTCCTATCAGAACCCTGCGATCCTCAACTCAGAAGTTGACGGTCGTGCCAAAATTCGCACGTTCTCGGTTGGGCGGTCGCTCGTTCCAGGTGACCGCTACTAAGCTGTGGAATAGCTTACCACCTCTTCTGAGACAGGAACAAGTTCTCCTCAGTTTTAGAAGAAAGTTAAAAACCTGGTTGTTTCAATAAGAGTGGAGTCACCTGTAGTCGCTCCTGATCATTCTGTCAACAGGGTTAAGACAGCGCCGGGACACTATCAGGAGTAGCCGTGCGCTCTACAAATACCCCCCATAACATAACATAACATAACCATAACATGAGGTTTTTCACAGGTTCATTTGTGAAATGAGACAGACTTTACGTCCAGAGGGTACTGATGGAAGTGTGTTTGACTCTATATCGCCACCATGGATATGTAAGCATTATGCACAAGAGTGAAATGCCTGAGGGTGACACTCCTGGCGAATAATTCACATATGACACATCAGATTGCTGTACTTTGGAAATATCATCCTTCCATTGTTTTCATCATGTGTTCAGACTCGCATGTGTAGGCACTGTTTGCCCTCTCATATTGTACCTGCATGTGAATGTTCTGATGGCCCACATTAAACCTCAGTGTGAGCCCCCCTGGCCTGCACAGTCACTGCCCAATTTGACAAAGACCCATCACTGAATGGACAGAGTGAGACATATGGGTTGTCTGCTACCCTATCCATCAAAGAGCTATCTCAGGCCTGTGGATTGCACAAGACAGACCTTGTGAGAAGGGTGTGAGATTGTAAGATCATGTCCCTAAATGTGACCTCCATGACACAGTGAGCCATTCACAGGGCAAGGACATTGAGGGGTGTGCAGTGTTGGACACAGTGAGTCTGCCCCGACACATCATTTCCAATGTAATGTGTGTCTTGCTCACTCACAAACTGAATCGCAGAAGTGGGCCTCCTTCACATTGCTTTCTGTGCTGCCATTCAGCATGTGTATGAGATGGGCAGGTACTGTGTCTATCCTCATACCCGCATGCATTTTGGTATGATTATCCCATGCTCATGTACTACGTGTCATGCTGTATTGTCTCTGCTAAACATATCTGTGAAGCTGTGCTGAGTTTGTGCATGCTCCTGTACTGGGGGATAGTGGTACATAACCCAGTGTCACTGAAATTTCCTCCTCTTGTCTCCCATGCCTGCAGCTCAAAGTCCACCAGCGTAAGGCCGTATGGAGGGCCATTGCACGCAAGGTGCGGGCTCTGGCTGTCTCCAACCGACGACACACACACACTGTCACAAGAGGTGGGATGACATCTGTCGGCTGAGCAAAAACGTGGCAGAGATGACGATGGGGCTGCTCCCTCGGACTGGCAGGTTGGCGCGCAGGAGCATGACACCACTAATGTCCCGCATCTTGGCAGTGACACAGCCAGAGCTGGATGCACGTTTGAAGGACCATCAGCAGCAAGCTGGGGGTGAGTGTTCTGGGAAGGGTGACTTTGGTTGTGAGTGACTGCATGTATTCCAAGCCTGAGCCAGTGCTGAGCTCTGTGATGTTGCTATTGTGATGCAATGGCTTGTAAGTGGCCTCTCTGTTGGGTGCAGCTGTCATGCATTTTTGCTACATGTACTTTCTCATGTCATTGATGTAATGGCCCTTGACGTTGCATTCTGAGTTGTGGCCTTATGGCATCGGCTGCATTGGGGGAGTCAGGGACATCCCATGGCAGTGAACGGCAGTGTGCCTCATCGGAGTGTGCTTTCATCAATGTGTGCAGTGCCTGACCTCAAAATTGTGAGAACTACACATCTGCCACCAATGTGCAACTGTAGTTGTGCCCCAAAGCACAACATGGTGGATGGCATGAGCTTCAGGCCATTGCGAAATGATATTTTGGAGTCTGTATCTGTGTTGTCCCCTTATGGTGACTCCATATGTGACTGTGACAACATGTTGGAATGTACTTCTTTTTCACCCACAGGGACCTAGGTATGCTCAGAGGGATCTGTATGTCTGGTTACATGGTGGCACGGGCAAGCTATTTGGCTGTGTGGACATCAAATGGGTCAATTATGCCAAGTTTGCATGTTACCATGCAATTTTTGAGTTTTGACTTAAGCTTGCACAATGTAGCTGCACAGGGTGGTGTGCAACATAGGGGTATCACCATCTTGTTTTGTGCGTTGCTTGCATATGATGTTTGTGTGTATGGCACCAAACTGAACCTACGTCTCTGTCTCTTGCAGCATCTACCGAGGGCACAGAAGGACAGGGGACGGACACCAGTGGTGAGGCATCAGGCACGACTGCTACACATGAGCACACTGACACTGATGTGACCAGCGCCTCGGAGGGGGACAGGAGTGTGCTAGAGGAATCACAGCCAGAGACACCAACCTCAACCTCATCTGATGCCAGCGGTGACTCCTCGATGTTGGCGGGCACAGGGAGTGGGAAATCTGCCTCCTCTTCCACCACACATCGTCCAGTGCCCACCCTCCCAGCTACTTCCACTAGTGCTGCCCGTGTTCGCACCAGTAAGAAGGGAAGAGTGTCCATCCCCCAGGCACCGCTGCCCCTGCCCCTGTCTCCCCTGCTGCCCTCAGTGTTGAGGCTGTGGACCTTTTGCGCCAGCTGTGTGTGGGTCAGACAACTCTCCTGAATGCCTTCCTAGACCATGACAAGAAGTTGGCACAGGTGGTTGCCTTCATGGAGGGCATTCATTCAGACGTGGGTGGGCTACACAGGACTGTCCAGTCTTTGTCCTCCACAGTGATGGCAGCCATTCGGCTGTCACAGGCTCAGAGTCCAGCTCCAGTCCCTTCGGCCACCCCCCTGCCAGTGACCACACACCACAGCCCTCAGGCTCAAGGTACACCACACGCAGCACACAACAGCAGCACCCTAAGCGGGCCAGAGTGCAGACACCATCCCCCAAACAAACCAAAGTCACACCGGAGCGCAAAGGCAAAAGCCCTTCAGGTGACACTCAGGGGCATCAAGCCAAGAAGCAAGCCTCAGGCTCACATGCCTCAAAATCATCCCCATCCAAGGACACTCCCGTCCCAAAAGCATCTCCCAAAGACAAGCAGACAGTTGCCGTGCCTGCTGTGAAGCTGGTGCCTGCTAAGAGTCCGCAGAAAAAGCCCTCTAAGGCAGATTCACCCACAACCTCAACTCCCACCCACACCCCTGTGAAGCTGGGAAAGGAGGGGATTGTAGGGGGTTCACCTGGTCAACAGGGGATGGAGGGGAAAAGGCAAGGCCAGGCCAAGCGTACCGCCGGAACCAGCAGATCCCCAGAAGGAGGGCCACCGCCTGCACCTGATGCGCCTTTGGTGGAGAGTGTGCCTGTTGTGCCCGCCCCACCTCCCACTCCTACCAAGACCAAAATTACCTATCGAATCCCCAAGAAGTGGAAAAGCACCCCTCCACATTCTCCCTCACACACTGTGTCTCACGGCAGCATGTCTCCGCCTCCACGTGCCACCACACCACCCGGTCCAAGCAGCCCTCTGGCTCCCAAAGCCACTGATGCCTCTACCTCAGCTGGTCCTCTCTCTCCCAGGTCCAGTCCTACAACTGGGCCCGACAATCAGCCACCTCCCAGTTCGACTGACAGCCAAGTCTGAGGCTAAGTCCCCCTCCCACACCTGTCTCTCCCACAGCAGTGCCTGGACTGCCCATTGTTATCCCCCTAGCTGTGTTGCTGGCCATGGCAGTGTACGGTCTCATCCATTCCCTGTGCAGGTTCTCATGCACACATGTGCTTACTTTGAACTATGGACTGGCCACTGGCCTTGCTGTTTTTCACTTTGTTTGCCCATTCCCTGTGCAGGTTCTCATGCACACATGTGCCTACTTTGAACTATGGACTGGCCACTGGCCTTGCTGTGTTTCACTTTGTTTGCCCATTCCCTGTGCAGATTCTCATGCACACATGTGCCTACTTTGAACTATGGACTGGCCACTGGCCTTGCTGTGTTTCACTTTGTTTGCCCATTCCCTGTGCAGGTTCTCATGCACACATGTGCCTACTTTGAACTATGGACTGGCCACTGGCCTTGCTGTGTTTCACTTTGTTTGCCCATTCCCTGTGCAGGTTCTCATGCACACATGTGCCTACTTTGAACTATGGACTGGCCACTGGCCTTGCTGTTTTTCACTTTGTTTGCCCATTCCCTGTGCATGTTCTCAGGCACACATGTGCCTACTTTGAACTATGGACTGGCCACTTGCCTTGCTCTTGTCTACTTTTGATGCCTATCTGGGTAATATGTAATAAAGACAGTTACTCCTGTTGTCTGCTTTGTCAGTGTCCTTGCTACATGAAAAATGTTTTATTTATGGGTATGGTTTAATGTGACACATGCTCTGTATGCCACTTTAACATTGCCAATGGCTTGTTTCACTTTTTCAGAGTTTGCCAGAGGTGACAGGCACTTCAGTTCTTCTTGCCTCTGAGGCTTGGGGGTGCAATGATGGTTGTTTGTGATGACCTACTGTTAAATAAATAAATAAATACATAAATAAATAAAATAAATAAATAAATCCTAATCATTCTATGGTCAGGTTTGCTAAATTGTACACATGTCATATTGGGATGCACTACCAGCACAGAGGGGAATTCTATCCACAGGATTGCAGGCAGGCTGGCCAGGGTCCATCATGTCTGTGTGATCTTTCTTGATGTGTGCACAGCAGTGTTGGTGTATGGTCATCTTGTGATGGCCTGTCTTCCTAGTCACATGGGTACATTTGAATGTGTGCACTTGAGTGGTCATGAAGTGTGAATGGGATGACTTGGTCAGTAGTGTTGATGTGTGTGTGCCCCTGCAATGCCAACTGCACACATGCATCACCCAGGAGCTGAGTGCCTGTTTGTTTGATTTGTCAGCCCTGTGCTTGTGATTGTTTGCACATGTGGGAGTTGTAGGTTGTGCACTGTGCAGTGTGTTGGTGTGTCCTTGCACTCCTGGGGGACACCTACTTGTTGTTGCTGCCAGTTGTGAGTATGCAGAGTGTGTGACAGCCAAGTCTGTGTTGTGTTTTGTTGATCAGCCATGTGTCTTGTTACTGTTTGTGCTCACTGTGCAGACCTGCTCAGCCACACTGACATTGTTGGTGAGTTTTCCCATGCATTGCTGTCACTTGAGCAATTTTTGGCTCCAGTATGGTATGTGGGATGTGGAGTCATACCATCCCCTAGCTTTGCTTCTGATGCCTACTGTTAGAAACGGGGTAGCTTGGCGCGGAGCGGGTAGGCTAAACTCCGGAGGCAAGGTGTAAAGCATCTGCGCAGACCACACTCACAGGCGACACACTAGGCACACTACAAAAGAGACACCACACCAGGTTGTGTAAAAGTAGCTTTTTGTATTAAGAAAACACATTAGACTCGTAATCGCAGTCACATATAACACTGTGCCAACTGGCACCGGATAGCACTTTTACAGGGGAATTATTTACAGGGCAGGGCCAGTCGGGCCGCTGCCAGAACTATCATAGAGCACAGGGGGTAAATGTACGGGCATCAATAAATGTGTAACAGCCAGTACCTACTGGCAAGTCCAGGGACCTAGCCGCATGGCAATAACCATGAGGCCCAAACATAAGGTATCCTCATTAGCATAGGTCCTGAAAGCGTAATCAGGCAGGAACATAAAACATCATAACTTTGGAAACAGGCATAAATCACCTTTGCCGTAGGCCTGGAATGAAACCATCAGGTTAGGCATAGAAATGCAAAATGCATAATCATCTTAGCATTGGCATCAAATGCAACATTAGGCATACCCTCATACTATGCGTAAAAATCGGCATAGGTCACATTGGGCATAAACATAAGGCCTCATCACATTAGCATCGGGCATAATCACATGGGCATGTAGGCGTCGTTATAAGTAAGCAGATAAACATTAGGCATACCCAGCAGTATAAGCATTAGGCGTAAGTCATGAATACATTATGCCGTCATCAAAGTATTACTGAGGGAGGCTTATCCTACACCAACTCATCAGTGCGAATGCATCATCATTAGGGCAAAAGCATTAGGCATGAAAACACATTAGACCTGACCATCAGCGTAAACGCAACGTCAGGCACAACCCTAGTAGCTTTCAGTTTAATCCCAAGAGCAGGAAGGCAACCTCAGCGTAAGAACATTCGGCATTATCATATGGCCTTGGGGCATAAAATAGAATCAGTGGAGCCCATCTTGTTGTGCAGCTGCCCACGCTCTCGTGGTGTAGCTGTAGAAACAGCAGGGAAAGCACTGGTACTTGAGAGTGTCTTTTAAGTCCCAGTCTGGGACGTCCAAACCAAGTTGCCCCAATGAAGAAGAATGTTGCAGCGGCCCGCGACTGCGGCACCGCTGTGTAGCCCAGAAGAGTCTGCAAAAAGATCGCGGCTGCCCTCTACCACTCGGGGCAGCCGGTTGTAGCGCGAGTCAGGGGGGGCAGGCGGGGCTGCTCCGGCCTTCACGGAGCCCCTGCCACTCACCCTCCTTCAGGGAAATGGCCCCCGCACTCACCGGGTGGTCTTGCTGTACTGCCGACTCCTCTGGCCAGGGGGGCACCGGCAGCTTCCTCGACTCTCTTCACCCGGGCCGCCCCTCGTGGGACCCGGGACTGGTGTTTTGCAGCTTGGGGAGGCGGGGTAGGCTCCCGTCCTCCTTCCCGCCCACAACTCACTCGACTTCCCCCGGCCCCCCTCCTGGGATCCGGGACTTCGCTGCGGAGCCCGCGAGGCTCCGGACTTCGGGTGCGGCAGGCGCGGGGCTCCCACCAGCTCACGGGAGCCCCCGCTAGGGACTCGGCTGCTTCCTGGTTCCAGCCCCGCCCCCAAGTAGGCGAACCCAGCCTGGCTTCCGGGTCGGGGCTTCTTCTGCCAGGCCGCGGTGGTGCTTTTGCTGCCGAGACGCGGGGTGGGCACCCGCTGACCCAAAGATACTTGGAGATGCGGGGTTGGCTCCCGCTGTATTTAATAACGCATAAAGCGGGGTGGGCACCCGCGACAGGCTGCCAAATGCGGGGTGGGCACCCGCTGTTTTCAGTGGCGCAGGGGGGAATCCCACATGCCGGGATTCCCTCGGAGCACGTCGCAGCCTCAGTGTTGCAGGGGACAGACGCTCCTCCCCTCCTGGGGCACAGGGATATGGAAAAACACCGGAGCCGTCCTCTTCTAATCCCAAAGTCACGCAGACAGAGTTGCACGCTCACGAGGGGCGACGTTGCTGGCAGAGATTCGGGGTCCCACACAATGAAGTAGCGCCCACGAGGCGCTAGGGGCCAGGGGGAGCAGACAGACAAGGTTGAGCAAGATCAGCAGGCACTGGGTGGCTCATCAGAACAGGACAGCAGTTCCTTGGAACAGTCAACCCCCATAATGTGGCACTCCTCCTGGCACAGCAGTCTTCACCCCAGCAAAGGTCTCTCACTGGCCCTGTGGACAGCAGAGGGGTACAGATGGGCACAGGGGCCAGCATGCAGGCCCTTGCGGCGGTACCTCCTGGCAGAGTGTCCCCTCCAAGTCAAAGTCCACGCACGCTCTCCCACATGGAGTCTCAGCTCCTCTATATATACACTCCTCACCCCACCTACCAGAAAGGGCCAGCAGCTTCCAGAAGGTTCTCTGGGGGAACCGGTCCCAACTGGTTTTGGGGGAGGTGTAGAGCACCCTGTCTGCCAGGCTTCCCTCCAAAAGCTGGGGGTGTGTGAGACGGACACACCCCAGGGGGCGGAGCCAGCCTTGGTCACTTCGAGCACTAGACCGGTAACCCACCTCAGGCAGGCACAAGCACACAGACAGGGTGGCGGTTTAAAAGTGACATTTCCACAATGGTGAAAATAACCCTGCATACCCCATTGCGCAACATTTCTTATTTTCAGTTCAACCACCAACCATAACATATTTATTGTGTTTCATTTAGGGGTTATCCATAGGGGGGGAAGTTCTCAATGCTAGCCTATGTAGGGCAGAGAGCGCAGGCACTTTACACCAAACTCCCGTGCCAAAGTGCTCAGAGTACATAAACCACCACTACCATAGCAGCAAAAAGGCTAGGCGGGAGGCAAAAAGTTCCGGGATGACCCTGCGAGCAGGGCCAAGTCCAACATGACCCCCTCCCAGCCAAAAGCCAAGGTAGACCAATCAATGCCTTGATGGGCTTCCCTGCTTGGGGCGAGAAAACATGGACGCGGGCCCGCAACTGCAGGGGCACCCGCAGGTTCTCCGCCATTCTGGACTGTGGTGGTTCCTTCCGTCAGAACTCCCAGGACCCCCTGATCTACCCCACTGGTACTCTCTAGTTGGTCGTGGCCAGGACCGGCCCCTAGGCCACCCAGATGTCTCTGGTCCTTGCCGTCTCACCGAGTGGGGGGCAGTAGCCCCAGGCACATTGTACCCCTTGGCCACTGCACCTCTACTCCGTGCAGTTCCAAACTGCCACCGGTCCTCCCACCTGGGGACCGCACTCTCATGCTGACCACAAGTCAGGGGCGAGGCTCTCCTCCCCCTACCTCTCCTTCTTGGGTTGCGCCCTCTCCTCCTATGCGAGGCACCCTCCGAACGCCACCCTCCCACCAGTTCCGGACCTGGACCCGGTAACTGACTCACCACCCCAGGGTCTAACCCCTTAGGTAGCACTGGTGCCAGAGGCGAGTCCTCCCTCCCTCTGCACCCCCTCCCAGAGTTCCGCACCCTCCCACCTGGAGAAGTACCCATGGAAGACAACCCGGGGGGAACACTGATAACAGATGTCCCTCCCTCCAGATCAGACAATACCTGAACCTGGCCTCCCAACCCAGGGTCTAGACCCTGTGGCTGAGCCGGTGACAGAGGCGAGTCCTCCCTCCCTCTGCACCCCCTCCCAGAGTTCCTCACCCTCCCACCTGGAGAAGTATCCCTGGAAGTCAAGCCGGTGGGGACCCTGATTACAGGTGTCCCACCCTCCAGGTCAGGCAGTCCCTGAACCTGGCATCCCAGCCCAGGGTCTAAACCCTGTGACTGAGCAGACCCCAGAACCCCTGGAGCTCCGATTACGGACGCCCCTGGTTCTCCTGACACTAGGGGATCCCCCTCAATGGACGGCCTATCAGGACAGCCTAGGCTCCCAACCTGGGGTTCCCTTATGGAACTCTCCAGGCCCTGAGACTGCGGTTGGGGCACCTCGGGACACCTCCCCGTCTCCCTCCTTCTCCTTGGAGACTGAACGTGAGGCCCTACAACCCTCTCACTACCCTGGGACCTAGCTGGGCTACTCTGCACTTCTCCCACCTTCCTGGGTTGGAAGATCCCTGAGCCCCTCCCTTCAGGATCACTCCCCAATGCTTCCTCAGACTCTCTGGCACTCACCCAAAGGTCTGCCTCCCGTGCAAGCTCCCTGGGGTCAGAGAACCCACACTGCAATAGGTTTTGGCGCAACCTTGGGAAACAATTCCTGAGCATGTGCTCCCTGACAAGTAGATGGAACAGCCCTTCCAAATCGTTCACCGCGCCACACGCCACCCAATCCTCCAGTGTCCTGCAACATGCTTCCACAAACTCCCCCCAGGACTGGTGGGACAGTTTCTTGCTGCCCCTAAATTCCAACCCGTACCCCTCTTCCTGGGAATCAGGCATCCTATACTGAGATCTGGGAGTGGGACGTCCTGCACTGGATGTACTCTCGCTGCCACCACTGGATCCCACCCTCACTGGTGAATCCAGACCACAGAAGCCACTCTCAGGGGACAACCTACCCCCCTGAGCTAGTCTCTCCCTTGCGAAGGCCCTCTCGGCCTCAGCCATCCTTTCCTGCGCTAGGACCTTTTCGGTCTCTAACCTTTTTTCCTCCACACTCAGCTGCGCTAGCTCCACTCTGAGCCTCTGTAACGCCAGCTGATGCTCCCTTTCTTCCCTCCTATCCACCCGCTCCTCCGGGGACAGGGAAAGGGATGGGGCACTGCCCCTGGGACTGGACCCAGCACTGGACTCCCTATCTACGGTGTCCTCAGTAGCTACTGGTGTCCCCGCCCTGTCATTTTCTACCTCCTGTCCAGGATCCTTAGGGCCACCCTCTCGGCCTGCGGCCAGGGCCCTCTCTGCCTCATAGTGCTCACGGTCCCATTCATCCTCTTGCCATTTAATCAGGAATCCCTGAAGATCTGGCTTGGTGTCTGCCCCACTTACTACTATGTCTCTCTCCTCACAGAACCCCCTCAACTCCAACACACTGTACTTAAACAGATTGTCAAAATCAAAGGCAGATTCCATTTTGGCAACACACCAAGACACAGTGCAAGACAAGGGACCTAGGTGCAAGAGCTGCCACAGGAGTGCGCAATTCAAAATGACACTTTCAGGGCGAAACAAACTCAAGAAAAATAATCCCCAAATCTGTGATTACTCTAAGTGCAGAGTTTGTAGTGCAACCAGTTGTCGCTGTGGTACTGCGCAAACACAAGTCCTATCCCACCGCTGAACACCAATGTTAGAAACGGGGTAGCTTGGCGCGGAGCGGGTAGGCTAAACTCCGGAGGCAAGGTGTAAAGCATCTGCGCAGACCACACTCACAGGCGACACACTAGGCACACTATAAAAGAGACTCCACACCAGGTTGTGTAAAAGTAGCTTTTTGTATTAAGAAAACACATTAGACTCGTAATTGCAGTCACATATAACACTGTGCCAACTGGCACCGGATAGCACTTTTACAGGGGAATTATTTACAGGGCAGGGCCAGTCGGGCGGCTGCCAGAACTATCATAGAGCACAGGGGGTAAATGTACGGGCATCAATAAATGTGTAACAGCCAGAACCTACTGGCAAGTCCAGGGTCCTAGCCGCATGGCAATAACCATGAGGCCCAAACATAAGGCATCCTCATTAGCATATGTCCTGAAAGCATAATCAGGCAGGAACATAAAACATCATAACTTGGGAAACAGGCATAAATCACCTTTGCCGTAGGCCTGGAATGAAACCATCAGGTTAGGCATAGAAATGCAAAATGCATAATCATCTTAGCATTGGCATCAAATGCAACATTAGGCATACCCTCATACTATGCGTAAAAATCGGCATAGGTCACATTGGGCATAAACATAAGGCCTCATCACATTAGCATCGGGCATAATCACATGGGCATGTAGGCGTTGTTATAAGTAAGCAGATAAACATTAGGCATACCCAGCAGTATAAGCATTAGGCATAAGTCATGAATACATTATGCAGTCATCAAAGTATTACTGAGGGAGGCTTATCCTACACCAACTCATCAGTGCGAATGCATCATCATTAGGGCAAAAGCATTAGGCATGAAAACACATTAGACCTGACCATCAGCGTAAACGCAACGTCAGGCACAACCCTAGTAGCTTTCAGTTCAATCCCAAGAGCAGGAAGGCAACCTCAGCGTAAGAACATTCGGCATTATCATATGACCTTGGGGCATAAAACAGAATCAGTGGAGCCCATCTTGTTGTGCAGCTGCCCACGCTCTCGTGGTGTAGCTGTAGAAACAGCAGGGAAAGCACTGGTACTTGACGGTGTCTTTTAAGTCCCAGTCGGGACGTCCAAACCAAAGTGCCCCAATGAAGAAGAATGTTGCAGCGGCCCGCGACTGCGGCGCCGCTGTGTAGCCCAGAAGAGTCTGCAAAAAGATCGCGGCTGCCCTCTACCACTCGGGGCAGGCGGTGGTAGCGCGAGTCAGGGGGGGCAGGCGGGGCTGCTCCGGCCTTCACGGAGCCCCTGCCACTCACCCTCCTTCAGGGAAATGGCCCCCGCACTCACCGGGTGGTCTTGCTGTACTGCCGACTCCTCTGGCCAGGGGGGCACCGGCAGCTTCCCTGACTCTCTTTACCCGGGCCGCCCCTCGTGGGACCCGGGACTGGTGTTTTGCAGCTTGGGGAGGCAGGGTAGGCTCCCGTCCTCGTTCCCGCCCACAACTCACTCGACTTCCCCCGGGCCCCCTCCTGGGATCCGGGACTTCGCTGCGGAGCCCGCGAGGCTCCGGACTTTGGGTGCGGCAGGCGCGGGGCTCCCACCAGCTCACGGGAGCCCCCGCTAGGAACTCGGCTGCTTCCTGGTTCCGGCCCCGCCCCCAAGTAGGCGAACCCAGCCTGGCTTCTGGGTCGGGGCTTCTTCTGCCGGGCCGCGGCGGTGCTTTTGCTGTCAAGACGCGGGGTGGGCACCCGCTGACCCAAAGATACTTGGAGATGCGGGGTAGGCTCCCGCTGTATTTAATAACGCATAAAGCGGGGTGGGCACCCGCGACAGGCTGCCAAATGCGGGGTGGGCACCCGCTGTTTTCAGTAGCGCAGGGGGGAATCCCACATGCCGGGATTCCCTCGGAGCACGTCGCAGCCTCAGCGCTGCAGGGGACAGACGCTCCTCCCCTCCTGGGGCACAGGGATATGGAAAAACACCGGAGCCGTCCTCTTCTAATCCCAAAGTCACGCAGACAGAGTTGCAGCGCTCACGAGGGGCGACGTTGCTGGCAGAGATTCGGGGTCCCACACAATGAAGTAGCGCCCACGATGCGCTAGGGGCCAGGGGGAGCAGACAGACAAGGTTGAGCAAGATCAACAGGCAGTGGGTGGCTCATCAGAACAGGACAGCAGTTCCTTGGAACAGTCAACCCCCATAATGTGGCACTCCTCCTGGCACAGCAGTCTTCACCCCAGCAAAGGTCTCTCACTGGCCCTGTGGACAGCAGAGGGGTACAGATGGGCACAGGGGCCAGCACGCAGGCCCTTGCGGCGGTACCTCCTGGCAGAGTGTCCCCTCCAAGTCAAAGTCCACGCACGCTCTCCCACATGGAGTCTCAGCTCCTCTATATATACACTCCTCACCCCACCTACCAGAAAGGGCCAGCAGCTTCCAGAAGGTTCTCTGGGGGAACCGGTCCCAACTGGTTTTGGGGGAGGTGTAGAGCACCCTGTCTGCCAGGCTTCCCTCCAAAAGCTGGGGGTGTGTGAGACGGACACACCCCAGGGGGCGGAGCCAGCCTTGGTCACTTAGAGCACTAGACCGGTAACCCACCTCAGGCAGGCACAAGCACACAGACAGGGTGGCGGTTTAAAAGTGACATTTCCACAATGGTGAAAATAACCCTGCGTACCCCATTGCGCAACATTTCTTATTTTCGGTTCAACCACCAACCATAACATATTTATTGTGTTTCATTTAGGGGTTATCCATAGGGGGGGAAGTTCTCAATGCTAGCCTATGGAGGGCAGAGAGCGCAGGCACTTTACACCCAACTCCCGTGCCAAAGTGCTCAGAGTACATAAACCACCACTACCATAGCAGCAAAAAGGCTAGGCGGGAGGCAAAAAGTTCCGGGATGACCCTGCGAGAAGGGCCAAGTCCAACACCTACCCATTGTGAGTGACTCCTCCATGTATTTGTGTATAGTACACTCCTGACCTGTCCACTACCGACGTACACACCACTTCACTCTCATGTCACATATCCCCTTGGGTTGCCAGTGTGTGAGCCTCCCTACCACTTCATTTGTTACACTATGCTTTGTGGTGCTGATCTGTGCACAGGACCAATGTGCCACTCAGGACAGTTTCACATATGGTTATGTGTGATTTTCTTGTACTGGTTTGCAGTCATGGTTGCTCATGTGCAGTGCAACTGTTTGTGCTGCACAGTCCTCTGTTCATGTTGTTTGCACCTGGGTGCCCTTGAGTTGTGCATCTGTGAGTGTTGGGTTAGCTGTATGTGTGTTTGCTGAGGTACTGCTACCCTTCCAGAGTGTGATGTTGTCTGTGTGCTGTGCTGATTTGTGTTGTGGGAGTACATGGTGTGACACTGAGATGTGTGTGCTACTGATTTGGATGGTGTGCACACACTGCTTGGCCTGCATGCAGTGCTGTCAGTGTATGTTGCCTTGTACTTGCCTGGTGTGCATCCCATGATGTCCAGCTGAGTTTGCAATGTGATGGATTGGCATGTGCATCTGTTGTGTTTTTGTTGTGGATGTATGCAGTGTTTGAGCTGTGTTGGCTCTTTCTGCTGACAGATGCTCTGTGTGTGATGTTCTATTTGCATTACATTGTGTGTGAGTTGTTTGTGCATTGTGATACATTCAGATGTGTGTTGCAGGTGTAATGTACATTACTTGCGTGTGTGTCACATGCAGCAAGTTATATTCTGGTTGCTGGCCTTGTTTTGAGTGCACACTAGTGCAATGTCCTCCTATCTTTGACCTGTCACTTGTCAGGATTGTGCATGTGCATGCATGTGGTACACTATGACACCATGTTGACTTGATGGGTGGTGTGGTGTGTCTGTCTGGGTTAGCTTATTGTCCCATTGATCCCAGTTTGTGTTCATGATTGTTTTGAGCTGATGCACTTCTTGTTTGTGTTGGGGTATGGTGTCTGTGCATTGGTCCTGAGTGACAATGTTGTGTTCTCCTGTTTTGTCTGGGGTCCCATTGCCTTTTGACTGTTTGGCTGGCCATATGTGGGCTTGTTTGACTTCTGTGTATGTTGTTTGAGAGGTTTGTGTTTGGCTATTTGTTTTGTGGCAGCATTGGTTCAGGCATCCCTGAGTGTGTGTGTGATGTTTGTGGATGCACACCAGGGAGTGTGATTGGTTTTCAGTGTACTCACAGGACCTCGTTTGCCCCATTCTGTGTGTATGACACTGGTGTTGAGTGCTGCAGGTGTGAGATGGGTAGAGGAGGGGTATGTGTGAAAGATCAAACTTGTGTTTAACAGTCATGGAGTGTGACAATGAGCCATGTGTGTTGTGCTGATGGCATACGCATGTCAAGTAAGTTGAGACAGATGTGTGGCTGCTCACTGTTTGACTTCAGACACTTCCTATCATTCCTGTGCCTATGCATGGCTTGCCTTGCTGTCTCCCTGAGTTGTTGCACAGAGGTCACTGTGGTTTAATTTCACTCACTGTGCCAGCCATGTCTGATTTAATGGCCTACGGGTGGTGTGATATGTTCCTTCTCTTGCATGTGATGTACACATGCTTTGTGGCTTGCTCCATGGCTTTCCAGCACTGTCCACCTCACTTTTGGCTAGCCCATTTATTGTCCTCCATTGCTGCTGACATCTGGTATGTGTATGTGGCTGTGTGTCAGTGTGGGGTGTGTCTGGGTGACTTGACAGGCAGTGTGTACAGTTAAGTGGTTGTTCATATGCAGTGTGAGTGTTCATTTTGTGATTGGACTCAGTTTGCTTGACATGGGTGGAGGGTAGGTGTGAGGAGGAGCGATGCCCTGCCCCTGAGCTTCTGTGCAGGGTGTTCCTCTTCACCCCCACCTTCTGAGACAGGCTCCCTGGTTGTTTGGTGTGTGTGGTGCATGGTCTGGGTACACCTGGCTGGTTAATTGTGCAGGGGGGCACAGGAGGGGCACACAGCATGTCCCCTAATGGGTGTGGGGGGCGTAGTGTGTGTGTAGGGTGGAGGTGGGGCCCTATGATCTTTGTGGACTGCCCATGCCTGGCGCTGGCCCTGCCTACTACATTGTGAGCATGTTTTCCCGCGTCTGCACCGCTGCGGTGACGTGACCGGGACATTGCTGTGATTTCGTGGTTGATGGGTGGCCCAGGTGCGGAGGGGTGATTTAGTGACAGGTAGGACATGTGTGGGTACACTTGGGGATGTGTTCCTGTCCCCACCAGAGTGTCTGATGTGGACAGGAACCGTATGTCAGCCCAGGAGTTGTGTGTTGTGGTTGTGTGCAGAGTTGTGTGATTGCGTACCTGCGGCGTTGTCTGCGACAGGCCATTATTTGCTGGTAGTGGATCAGGTACAGCACCGGAAAGGCGTGTAAAGCTGTATCCATTGCGGTCGGGACCGGGTGGAGGTGACCTGGAGTCTGGTTTCGCGCTCCGCTGCCGTGCTTCTGCCATCTCTGGTTGGGTGGTTTCTCCGCAGCGGTGTGACGGGCTGTTTGGGGCATCGTGATTTGTACGGTGGACGGGACGTCATTCCGCACGACGGTGGGTCTCTATTGGCTCACACCGCCGCGGTGGCGTGCGCCAATTTGTGGCAGTTCACCACGCACCGCGGCAGACGTGAAATGGGATGTGTTTGCCCATCGTAATAGGGCGGGCGGGTGGACCGCTGCTGGAGTGCGGTAAATGGCATTTTCCGCCACCGCCAGCACCGCGGAGGTGCCTCCGCCCGCCATCGTAATGAGCCCCAAGTGAGAAGATGTACAATGCTGTGTAGACTGAATTGTTTACCACTAAAAACTGTTATAGATTCATGGCAGGAGGTAATCTGGGAGGAGAGAATAAGTACCTTATGCTATAACGATGTACAGACTATTAAACATGTCTTATTTGCTTGTTCTGCTTTGAAAGTTTATCAACAGTAATTTTAAAACCACTTTTTCTAAAAAAAAAATATTTCAACAGCAAGTGCTGCAATAGAGATGATAAATTGCCCAGTCAATGAATTAATGTGTTGTAAGATGTTTACATTTTAGCTCTTTTTTACATTTGTATTAATTAATAGAATTTTTGTACACTGTAGATCTCATAGTAAGATCTAAGGGGCACATGCATCAAACTTCTATTTTGCGATTACCAAATAGTGATTTTTAAAAAATTGCTATTTGGTAATCGTAAATGCCTATGCATCAAAAAATTCGCATTATTTTAGCGAATTGGTAAAAATCGCAATCACAATTAGCGATTGCCAAATTGAAAGTCGCAAAATAGTGAATCCGGAATTAGGGAATCGCTAATAGCGATTCCTGGATTTCAATGCAGCATGATGACATCACAACCAGGAAATGAGGCATCCCATGCTGTTACCTGTGTACTGAGAGAGAGGAGGTGGAGGCAGACTGCAGGAGCACAGCACAAGGAAGCCTTTTGGGACAGCTGAACCTGTGCAAGGACATCAGCATGGCTACAGGAAACAGTGAAAAGGAAGCAGCACAGCACAAGAGTAAGCTGAAGTTCAGGGAAAAGGAGTTGGAAGTCCTCATTGAGGAAGTGGTCAAGAGCCATGAAAAACTGTTCGGGAAACTGTCACTCCAGGTCCCCGAGTCAGAGAAATGAAAATATGGCTGAGAATCCAAGCTAAAATTAGCGCAGTGGGGGTCACGCAGCGCACCATTGCGGGTCTGCGCAAGCGTTGGTATGGCCTGCTGAGCTGTGCGAAGGAAACGGTTGCTGCCAGGCTTGTTGATGCAAAGTAGACTGGAGGAGTACCATGGACCCAAACAGCCACTACACCCTTAGAGGACCAGGTGGAGTCAACCTTTCAGCCTGAAGCTGTCGTTGGAGTGACACAGATAGACACCTCTGCACAGCCCAGTACTTCCCAAGGTAAGATGCATGCAAATGACCATTCAATGCTACATTTAAAAAAATACCCCTTAAGTTAGATCAGGCTTAGTGTTGCAAATACTACTCCAGTACACATTTTACTTGCTACACACAAATGCATTATGGGATTAGCAGCAACTTCAATAGGAAAGGCAAGGAGGGATCCAAACAGCATAGGTGCATTAAATTACAACAAGCAAGTGAAATATCTAGACACCGTGTGTTGCTAAATAACTTTATTAAACAAAACAATGCGCTATGTGACATACATATACAAACATAAAAACTGAAATTGCACTGTTTAACATCACAGATGCAGCTGCACATGAGTCTGATGAAGGTGAAGACCATGACACTCTGGCGACCCAGGCCCAGTCAGGAGATGAAAACAGAGTGGCCCCATCACCCCCAATACCTGCACCCACAAGACGCAGGATCACAGTGGCACCATTACCTGCATTTGATATAGAAGAGGAGAGCCAACCTGACCCGCAGACAACACAGGCTGAGCATACCCCCAAACCAAGACCCGAAATCCAAATTTGGCGCAGCAATGTCCTCATCAGGAGGCGCAGGGCAAGGCCTCAAATGGGAGCTGAAGAAGGCAATGGTTCAACTGGCTTTGGTAGGCTGGAGAATCAAATGTTGAAGGTGCAGCGCCTGCAACGCAAACACATGCATTTAATGTAGGCACAACTTGGAACATTTGCAACAAACATGGCAGAGATGAGGGACAGCATGAAGGAACTCACAACAGCAGTGGTGAAAGGACGGAGGGAAACAAATGAAAACTTTAGGAATGTGACCCAAGCCCTCCAGGATTTATGCAAGGTGATGCAGGAAGATCATATGTCCCACCGCAAAAGGTACCATCAGTTACTTGGGCGCTTAGATGGCTACACTAGGGCCATCAACCGCCTGAGCACCACAACAGCTCTGCTGTCTCGTCGTGCTATGAGCATGCATGTCGAAATGACCCATTGCTGTGGTGACGTGGGCAGGAGACTCATACAGGTCACCAATGCTGTGGAGCAATTGCAAAATGTTTCAATTGGGGGAAGCAATGCACTGGTTGGAGGGGATAGTGAGGAAGTCGCCAGCCTAAATAGTATCTTGGCACCAGTGACCACATGCAGGAGGCGCAGTACAAGGAATACTTCTGCATCAGAAAGCTCCACAAGGGACGTGACAGAGCCCACAGAACGGCCCATGGGAGTGCGTGGCCACAGAAAATAGTGTGGCATTGAGAAAAGGAATGTAATTTGGTGAGGTAACCAGTATTATCCATTTGTCAGGGCTGACATTCAAGTTCCATGGCAATGTTATACTTGTGCATTCTGACTGTCACACTGCATGTTTTCAATTGATATCTGTGCATATACACTACCTGACTTTTTGGGAATAAATAACATAAGCAATGAAACCATGTAGTGTCTCGTGTCATCATTACCCACCTTAAAAAGAATTCTGTATTATTTCTGCACGTCTCTGTCTCCCCTCTGCTGCACTCGGCCCGCGTGCTGCTTGTGGTGGTTGTCTTGGCTGATTGTCTTCCTCAGGCTCACTGTCTGATAATTCCAGGGGTATGCCTCTTGAAGTTGCAATGTTGTGCAACATGGCACAAGTGGTCACAATTTTGCAGCAGGTATCTGGCCTGTACTGCAATGCACCGCCAGTTTTGTGTAGGCAGCGGAACCTACTTTTCAGTGAGCCAAAGGTCCTCTCTATCACATTGCGGGTAGAAATGTGCGCTGCATTGTATCCTGCTCACTTGGTGTACTTGGATTTAGGTATGGCGTCAGTATGAAGGAGCGCACAGCATATGCACTGTCACCTACAGGGTAGAAGGCAACAGATTACTCACTGCTATGTTTCACAATGACCAGAAAGTCAGCAAGACAGTGTTACATATATTTACCAAGCAGGTATACTTTGCCAAATTCACCCCCAAGTGGACGAGTATATATGCCACTGTGTCGGAAGATGTAGGAATCATGCGTACTACCTGGGAATCTTGCCACTATATCTGTGATGATATTTTTGGAATTGCATTTGACTTATAGATTCAGTGAATCGTATGATTTCCTGTTCTGTGGTGGTGTATCCTCTGCAACATGGCATCCAGGAATGAGTTAAAAAAGCGTGATAGGGCACTTTGTGAAACCCCTCCAGCTGCAGCTATTACACCCTGGAAGCTACTTGACGCTAGGAGGTGCAGTGAAAATATGACCTGCACATGAGTGGGGATGGCATGTGCCCTGCAAGTCTGACGCTTCAGTAGGGGATCTAATTCAGCTCATAGATCATGTCTGCATCCAACCTATATTTGTCATAAATCTCTTCCTCTGTCTGCCCCAACAATGTTACGCGCACTCTAAAAATGCGTTCCTGTATCCTCCTTCTTCTCCCTGCTGCTGCTCGTAGCCTCATCCTCCTCGCCATGACGTACAGTGCTGCCATTGTGAAACATTCTGAGGCCTTCTGGGCCTGTTTAAATAGTTTGCCAATGGTTCCCACCTGATTTGATGGCTTTCACCTGGTTACCACCTGATTTGAATTGGTGCTATTTTGCGAGTGCAAAATTGCGAATCCCGGTTCATTCGCAATTTGCGAATGTTTCATGCATAGCTTTATGATTACCAAATAGTGAATTCGCCAATACAGATTTCCTAATTGGAAAGCGCAAAATAGGTAATTGCAAATTTAGCAATTACCAGAGACATTCTGCGAATTTACATGATGCATTGCTTAGGGCTATTTTGCGATTGCAAATGGCCGATTTTTGCGATTCGCAATGTTTGCGATCGCAAAATAGATTGATGCATGTGCCCCTAAATCTTTAATAAACCTAACTTGTGTCCCCTTCCCCTTCTGTAAACATGCAAAAATTAATTAGCTAGTTTTGTTGCCAATTGCTTTAAAAATACTCTATAGAAACTCACTGGGAAACCATCCAATGCTAGAGGTTTTTGCAGACTCATTTTTTGAGCACAAGGACTAGTTGTGTGGAGGTGATGGAAGCCTCAAATGTATCAGTGCATTCGTTTGGTGGCATCTGAATCCCGCATGAGTGGACAAAAATGGATGTCCCCAGACTGCTCCTGGCATTTAGCATATATGTTTTCGAAGATGTTCTAAAAAAGAAAATCATTTTTTCCTCCTTAAGTGCCCATCCTCCTATGGGTGTCCTGAGTCACCCAACATGCATTTTTGCTCTTTTTAGAGGCTACCATGCTAACATTAAGCTAATTTTGTAATATATCCTAGATAAATTGACCAGGTTTGAAATGTGCTGTTTCTATTTATTCGTCCTGAGAACCAAAAGTTGCTTCCTTTGGGATAGCCAGGCGTCACAATGTACCATGAGAAGGGGATTGTTTGCTGAGTGCCTCTGGGATTTTAAACTCTGTTTTGAGGTTCTCCATTTTTAGCCTTCTGTCCCTTGGTACTTTGGTGGAAATGGCTATTGTACTACCCATACATTAAAAACATCTCATCACATTGATAGAGTCGAATATTCTGCCTTATTTAACTGAAAGTAGTCTTGTATCATTTTAGCCATTTTAGCCCTATAAGTGGAATCCACATTTAATCTCCATTTTTCCAATGGCCCTGTCTCTTTTTCCCCACCAAATGATATCTACATGTGCAAGTCTGCAAGAAGAATGATTGATATTGTTGCATCTTCTAAGGCCCAGATCAAACCCTGAGATATAAAAGTGATATTTTATGTAGGAATACGATAAATGTACCTGTCAGTAAAAGGAGTAATTACTTTCCTCAGGTTACCGTGTGTACCATGCGTCCTCTAAACACGGTTCTCTAAATTTGGCTTTCTTCCCTCTAGACATTGCCCCTGTAGTTGCAGAGATAATGGTCCCTGCCCATTTATGTTATCATTTAGTAGCACCACTCCTTCATTAGTGACTACCAGATCTTCCAGGACCTCTCTCAGAAACTGGTCCTTTTATGTTTTTGGTGCACATATATTGATTAGGGCTCGATGTTGGTAGAAGATCCACATTTTTACCCACAGATAATTATCTCCTGAATCTCTTGTCACTCTTGGAGTTTCTCCATCCCATGCTTGCTTACACAAGATGCCTACACTTGCAGTTTTCAAAGTTGCTCAACATTACAATTGCAGGGGGACTTCTTGTGCCTCATGAGGAAATTGCTTTCTGCATTAAATGCATTTAGTGCAAGAAAATTATGCTTGGATCTTCATCTGTAATATAACCTCAGAATGTATGTTTTTGGTGTGAGAGATTAGTCTTCTCTCATTAAGTGAGAGGAGCTCATATGAAGCTTCCAATTTGTAAACTTGCTAAGATCGTTTGCCATTAGTTCATGCTGCACTGGTCCCCACCCCATCTCACACCCGCTCTCCAAACTTTAACTAGGTGAACTGGACCATAACATTGTAATGTCCTGTGAGTTTTATGGCGGAACTCTTTTGGTTCATACCGTACTCCGTAAAGCTGTGATGTCATTGTTAGAGTGGAACGCAATGAAAGCTTGGTTTAGAATGTTGTGTTTGCAGTTACATACAGCAGAACAAAGACGTGTAATATGAAGCTCCATGTGTGGCATAGTCATTGGCGGGCACACAGACTAGGGTAGATACTACAACTGGCAATGAGATAAGAGATAAGTAACCTGAAGAATGACTGTGCTCCCTCAGGAGTTTGCCCTGGTCCAGGCAGACTGCGTATGCATGCCACGTGTGTAACTATCGAAGTATGGATTCGCCGTTTCATGCATGTGGAGTCAAAGCGCAGATCCAGCCGCTGTGAAGAAGTTCTAGATTATATAAACAGTGTAAAGAATCTACACATCGTTAGCGAGATCCTGTTGGTCGGGCTATACATAAAGGTACCGCGCAGCCACACAAGATAGAATTGTGCATCATACAGAGTTTAACGATGAAGGCAGATCAATCAGGTGGAAGAAATACAAACTTATGTTCCAAAGAAAAGAATTTAACTGACATACCACATTTTTTAAAGAGAGTCATCGTACCACAGAAAGCTGTCAAGTCGCTCAGGGAGTTGTGTTTACGGTGACGTCCATACCCAAAGTGGGTGTCCACAAAGGTGCCGAGTGGAGCTCAGAACAACTTCATGGGTCTTAAAGAAATAAAGAGCGGAGAGTGCCTTTTGGAATGGTGAACTTTCTTAGATGGCTGCGAAAAAGTCAACTTTCCAGCTATCATTATAGGATGAGTTACAGGCCAGCACGTCGCAAGGTCTCACTGATGAATTACCCACACCAAGTCTGAGTAATCCACCAGCGGTGTCAGTAAGTTCTGGTCTACACGCTGCTGCATTCCTCAAACCACCAACACCTTTCGATACTGCCAAAGAGCCAAATATTGGTGATAGATGGACTGCTTGGTTAGAGACATTTGATGATTTCATTGATGCACTTGAAGAGACCAATAACAAAAAGATTATCAAGTATCTCAAAAATCTTGCTAGTGATGGTGTGAAAGAAGTTACAAAGAAAATGACAGTGGTGCCTCAATAAACTTAATGCCTGAAGAGAAATACAATGAACTGTCTCCATTACTACGACTCATGCTATTGAAAACAAAAGCATATACATAGGCCGCATCGATGCACATGAAAAGTCAAGGTTCATTTGTCAGGATGATGAAACACAAGAAAGAAAAACCCATCCATGTGCTTCAAGGTACGGCGTCAAATGCCTGTTTACTGAACGTCAGCACAGCTGCTGATATGGGGCTGATCTCAGTGAATTACAATATGAATGCTCATCATGAAATAGTAAGTCAATTCCCTTCATTGTTTCATGGGTTAGGAAAGCTTAAGTTAAGACTATGAAAGTGAAATTGCATATTAATGAAGATGTCCGTTCTGTTGCTCAGAGACATAGATGAATTGCTTTCCACTTACAAGAAGCTGTTGAAAAAGAACTTGAATCATTACTAAAGCATGACATTTTTGAGCGTTCTACTGGTCCAATGCCATGGGCTTCTCCCATAGTGATAGTGTCCAAGAAGGACAGTGAAGGAACTGTACACATATGCGTTGACATGCGTCAGGAAAACAAGGCCATTGAAAGAGAATGACATCCAGGTCCACATATTGCTGTCATGATAACACAGTTAAATGATGCAAAAGTGGTCTTTTGCCTTGATTTACAAAGGTTATTATCAGTTGGAACTTGAGGTGAATTGCTCCTACATTACAACATTTTCTACACATGTGGCTTTGTTTCGTTACAACAGACTCCGTTTTGGTGTGTCATCAGCTGCAGAATTTTTTCAAGACACCATTCAACGTATCATACAGGCTATCATAAATGCATTCAGTTATAGCAATGACATATTGATTTTTGGAGCTACACAGAAGGAGCATGATAAAGCTCTTACACAAGTGTGTCATTTACTTACAGATGCAGGTTTGACATTAAATGCCAACAAATGTGAGTTCCACAAAACAAAGTTGAAGTTCTTTGGTTACATCTTTGCAGATGGGAGCATGACTCCTGATCCTAAAAAAGTGCACGCACAGTCAAACGCTGATCTCCTACAAGATGTTTCTATGCTACATTCATTTCTTGGCATGGTCCGTTACTGTTCACACTGCATAAGAGACTTTGCTAATGTAAGTGCTCCAGTACAAGAGTTGACAAAGAAAAATGTTTCATTTGAATGGTCGTAAGAATGCATGAAAAGTTTTAAGAAAATCAAAGAAGCCATTGAAAGTGCTACAGAAATGACTTACTTCAATCCAAAGCTTCATACAGAGGTTGTTGTTGATGCTAGCCAAGTTTGGTTAGGCGCTATCCCCGCACAGCACAGTGGACATCCAAATGCACTAAGGAATATTGTGGCATATGCCAGTAGAAGTTTGTCCCAGACCGAACATGCTTACTCACAACCTGCAAAGAGATTGACTGTGGTATGGGCTTGTGAATAATTCCATGTGTTTCTGTATGGAACACCTTTCACATTGGTAACTGATCATCAAGCTTTACTGACTATATTTGGCAATCCAAAAGCCAAGATGCCTCCTAGCAATAATACCATTGTGCATTGTCCAGGAAAGGATCAGAATCCTGCTGAATGCTTTTCCAGAGTGCCTATACATGGACAATTTACTCCATTCAAGACAGCTGAGGCCTATGTCAATTTCATTGTCAAAAAAATACACCAGCTGCCATATCGTTAGCTCAGATTATCACTACCACAAGTCATGATAGTAGCATTCTGAGATTGAAAGAATTAATTACACATCAGTCATGGAAGCAACTCATTCGACCTCTCACCAATGCGGGTAAAAAAAAAATACAACAACGTTAAAGATTAACTGTCCGTAACTCAGGAAGGAGTCATACTACGAGGGTCAAGAATCCTAATTCGGGAAGTCTGCTACAGAGAATGATTGAAGTGGCTCACTAATGACTCTGTGATACAGTAGCCACAAAGAGAACTCTTCGATATCGAGTTTGTTTCCTATACCTAGATGAGTGAGTCGAAAAGGAACTCAAGGCTTGTCATCTATGCAACTGTCTATCTACAAATGTGACTAACATACGTTAAATATGTGCGAACTACCAAAACAAGCTTGGGAGAGAATAGTCATCGATTTCTTTGGTCCACTTTATAACAGACATCATTTGCTACTAATCGTGGATGAATATTCTTGTTTTTCACTCATAGAAAATCATTCATCCACTACTCATGATGGAGTCATTGAGAAATTGGATAACATCTTTGTGACTTGGGGCATTCCAGCCATTGTGAAGTCTGATAATAGCACACCCTTTAATAATCAGGTGTTTATGGATTTTCTACAGCATCTGAACATAAAACATCAGTATAGAACACCTCTGTGGCCGCAGGCCAATGGACTCATTGAGCATTTTATGAGTATGGTATAGAAAGAGGTACAGTGTGCTACTCTTGAAGGGCACAAGCTGAAAACAGTACTGAATTGTACCCTACGAGTCTGTCATTCAATGCCGCATTCGACCACTGTTAAAATTCCTGCGACTTTAATGTTCGGTAGAGCAATGACAACCAAGTTACCTCAATGGACTAACCAATGAGAGCAGTGAAAGTACCACTCGTATAAAGGACTTGGTTAACAAGCAAAAAATTAAAGTCTATGCATACAAGAGGCAAAGGGCAAAGCACCTCCTGTTCCATGAAGGAGATATCATGATCGCCTGGCAGATGCGACGAACAAAGTCTGATGCTCCCTATGATGTTGAACCCTTCTGTATGGTATCCATTAAGGGACATATGGTGACTGCCCAGCATTCTGGGAAGTCTGTAAGCAGAGACTAGCTCACTTTAGGCATTTCACTCTTTGGTTTTCTGATCGAAGTGGTGAACGAAAGACTGAGTTTGAAAAACCACTAACTGTTATTGTTTTGCCACCGTCTTTGAAGTTCCCTGACACTGAAGACAACAACTCCCAGCTTCCAGTAACCAGATCCAGTCGTATGATTAAAGCGCCAATAAGATTCATTGAAGAAATGTAAATGTATGTATATTTATATTACCAACTGGCGGTTGCCAGTAGATAGTTATAGTTAGGACCTAGTTGCCATAGGAAAAGCGTTTTTTGACTTGCCTATATCTTTGGTGCCAGTTGACAAATCTTCACAAACTTTTCCAAATAAAGTGTCACAGTAAATCTTGTTGTGCATTGCAAGTTTTGGGGTGATCCATCAAGCGGGGTTGAGAAAAAGGGGGCTCAAAAAAGTGCATTTTTTCATGTTAATTCCCGTAGGATGTGTAGTCGAACCTACAGCCCGAACCGCCTGACGGAATTACACCAAATTTGGCAGAAAGGTAGATGTTGTAACGCATATTGTGCTTTTTGTTAGTTGGTGCAAATCTGTTCAGTAGTTTTTGAGAAATTTAAGAAGAAAAGATAGTGATATCTGTGTTCGAGGATATTTTGCAGAGATATTGCAATTAATCGTGAAAAAAGACAAGCTCACGCAGGGAAATACAGAGCTCTGATTGGCTGCCAACACTTCAACCAGGAAGTGCTGGCAGCCATCTTGAGACTCGGCTTTACAGAGTCCAAAAGAAAGTGAAAAAAAAGAAAAGGGGCCAGAGTAGGAATACCCTGACCCCCAAGCCATTGTCTTGGGGTCTCTCTGGGACGCCACCATGCAAAAAAAGCAGTTTTGGAAAATAGAATTACTGCAAGGTCGTGACGAATTCACTGTGAAAATTAAGAAAAAAACACACTCCCGCGCTTGTGTTTGAAAAAGCCCCCAGGAGGGCTAAGTCCCGGGGGCATATGTAATAGTATGCAGGGGTGCTGCACCTCCCCAGGGCAATGAATTATTGAAGTGCGGGGTGCCGGCGCAGCCCCTCCACAGCACCAGGTACTGCTAATTCCCCGGGGCGCAAATAATATAATGGAGCGGATCCGCTGCAGACCCCGGGTCCCGGGGACTACCACCTCCCCTTGGCTAAAGTAAACATTGGAGGGGGGCCCACCAGGCCCTCCTCCTGGAGCCAAAGATGGCCCTGGGGATCAGCACCCCCAGTGCCGGCTCCTGCTATGTCCCAGAGTGCCCACCGCTAGAATATAGCTGTTTGCCATGGCTTGGCAGGAACTTTTATGCTGATCTGTAAAGAAAACTTGTACATTTTTATTTAAAAAAGGGGGAGATGTAGTCTCCTGCTAGCTTTATGACAGAACTCTCTTGGTTCATACCGTACTCCATAGATCTGTGATGTCAGTGTTAGAGTGGAACGCAATGAAAGCTTGGTTTAGAATGTTGAGTTTGCAGTTACACGCAGCAGAATAAATATGTGTAATATGTAGCTCTGTGTGTGGCATAGTCATTGGCAGGTACCCAGCCTGGGCTAGACGCTACAAACATCACCTTCAAACTGAATACTTTTGTCCCACTGGATAGCAGGACTGTATCCTGTCTCTCGCCATCAAGAAGGTTGAATAAGTATATATCACCCTGCTGTCCTTGAGTGAAACCCAAGCTTCGTCATTAGTTAGAGGTAGTTCCATAAGACCTGCTTCCCCAACTCCTCTGTGCAGTTGACACACCCCTCAGCCTTCCAAACTATTGTGTACTAAATCCCCAACTGACTGGCAGAAATGGTGTCTGCTTAATGCCCATGACCTTGTTCTTATTAACACTGCAGGACTTCAATGTTGGGACATCTTCCTGTTGCCTTTCTTTCTGGTCAATTTCCTGTTGTGGTGCTTCTCTTTTCTTTCCTTAACTTGTAGTGCGATCAATCTCTGAGTGAGTTGTGGAACCATCTAAGAGTACAGAGTAGTTGTGTTTGACCTTCTTCCAATGAGGGGATCATGACCTCTTCACTTTGCCAGAGTAAGCTAAAAGGATACAACCTACTTTGTTGTGGAGAAATCCTTGTACATGGACACATGGGTGTCGCAATATAGGAAATGCACACCTGATAATAAAATACCACTCACTCAACTTACTGGCGAACTTCTAACCTCAACCTTCTGAAAGTTATCAGTGTACATGCCACTGAAAATAATTTTCTATTACTCTTTGTATCATTGCTTGCACTGGCAAAGAACAACTTACCTTAACAACAGCAAAAGAGTGAATCAGGGGGCACAAACGTGATTTCAGGTTGCTTTGGACAACTGCAGCTGTTCATAAGCCTAGGGATAGAATGCCCACAATGAACATTAAAATAATCCATAGCTACCTTGCTTGAATTCCACTTCCACTTCACTTTAACAGCATTTACTCCTACTTCTTTAACTGACCAGTGGGGTAGAAACGTAAACCATCCCTTTAACACATGTTGTGGAATTTTACCCTCTCTTTGTTCCCCATCATGCAGTTGTGAGGCAGTGTGGACTTGTTGATATCATACCTCAATTTAGCAGAAGCTTGACTAGCTGTAATGGTTTTGAGACTTTTTCGTCTACATTAGCTTATAATTTGTTTTTGGCTGCCCTGCTTCTCTTAAGGACTGAGACATAATTGCAGAGTTCAATTGAACTCCATTATCAGACATAATTTCAGATGGGGAAACCACTCTAGAGAAAACCTTGCTCAGGAATTTATGACACAATGGGTGTAAAGTTCATTGATTAATTTGACCTCACAACATTTACACTAATTGTCAACAAATACTATAATGTGTGATTAATATTTGGGTAAACAATGAAAAACACCTAGAAGATCAAGTGCTAATAGGGGCCACGGTGTCAAGGGCAATTCAAAGGGATTCTAAGGAGGATTGTGCATTTTATAGTGTTTGTCTCTATGATTACACTCAACACACCTTTTTATCCTATGGTCCATATCACTGTCCATGGAGGGCCACCAATACATATTATAAATTATGAGTTTGGTAAGAGTAGATCCAAGATGTCCATTATGGGCAATCTTAACATTTTTGTTCAAAATATGTAAAAGAAGAGCAAATTTATTTTGCCTCTGTACAATACCATTTTTGACAGACTTCTTGAACAACTCCCTAAAAGGGAAGTAGTTGCTGAGGCAAACATTTCACACTATGCCAACTAATGACAATGAATTTTAGTACACCATTAAGAAACGGGTCACCTTGCGTGGCACAAAGCCATTCTTCCTGCAGTAAGCAAGCATTTCTGTCTCTGTCATTGCCAAGCATATCTATAGCGGTACTCAATCATTCCATATCAACTTCAAATGAGACATGATATGAATGAGATTCAATGGGCGATCAAGAAAGTTAATCAACTTTGACATTTCTACTCCCTAGAATATATAATTCTCTAAAATAACACTCTAAAAAGTTTGTGCATATTATAAAAAGTCTAGGAGTTTGTGTGTGCCTGTAAGGTCCTTTAAGAATGTTCACAAGTGGCCTAATATCAGTTTTGAGATAGAACTGAGTACCCCCCATTAAATCGCAAAATATGATGTCCGGCCACACACAGATAAATAGTACTTTTTCAATAACTGAGTATATTTGATAAGTTTGATGTAAATATCCGGAAGCAAAATTTAGAGTAAATCCTTTCCTACCATCCACTGATCAGAGAAGAGCTCATATTCATTTATCACTATCATCAATTACAATATAGCACTCTTGGGCCTCTCTGACTGACTGAGTCACTAAAAGCAGCAGGTGCTCAGGCTTATTTACAGGAGCCCGCCAGGCTGAAGATTCTGCTGCATGGACATACCTATTTTTGTCCAACAGAAGTGAAACCTACTAATATCAGAAGACATGACCCCACCATAGGGAACATGTGTGAATGAAAATAGTAGCAGTTCTAGCAACATTGACTAATATGGAACTGGATGATCTTGCGCAATTATTCATTTAAGAGTATAGGGAGTAAGTATGCTTTGATAACATATGGGGGCCGATTCCGATTCGGGCCGGAAATCTCCCCGACCGAGCCGGACTCGGAGAGATTTCCGACCGATTCGGACTCTGGCAGTCCGACCGAACGAGTACGATGCGCACGTATGCCATCGGACTCGAGTCGGTCGGACTCCCATTGAAGTCAATGGGAGCCGGTCGTACAACGCGTACGCGGGCTCCCATTGACTCAATGGGTGCGAGGCAGTCAAGGTCGCCCCCTACAGCGGGTACGCGTCGAAGCGACTCGCGCCGTACACGCACAGGTAGGGGGGACCCATGGGTCCCCCCTGTGTGCAACTCGTGCGGCTACGCGTACAGGGGGGTCCGACACGGACCCCCAAAGTACGGCTCCGACTGCTCTTTCGAGCCGGAGTGCGCGGCTCGGTCGGACTGCTCGCGGCGCGCATCGTACTCACCCGGCCGGGGAACGTCTCCATTGCGCGGTGCGAGTCGAGTCCGAGCGAGTCGGTCGGTGCGGTTCGACCCCGGAACGAGTCGGTCGGAGCGGTCAGGACGCCCGGACGAGTCGGTCGGCGATTTCGCATCGTACTCGCTCGCCCGGACGCGCGTACGAATCGGTCGGGAAATAGGGCTCCGAATCGGATCCGGTTAAGCCGAATCCGATTCGGAGCCCTACCGGCCGAGATCGGAATCGGCCCCATGGTGTGGGGTCAGGTGGGGGTGAGGGCAAGCACTAATTGCTGGTTTGTTTATCTAACAGCAAATGTGGGATGATTTTTTTCCTTGTTCGGAGGAGGGGTGGTGTGACCATGGGTAATGATTGTTGGGTTGGGTGAAACTTCATGCAGGTGTTTATAACTTCAGTAAAAAAAGGAGAGAAGGGTTGAGAGAATCTGCCAAGCAAGAAATATTTTTTTTATATGTTGATAAGCAAAATAATTCAATATAAAAGTACATCAAGGGATGAAGAAATGGTCACATGGCAATTGCAATGCTAATGTGCTGGAATGTGTGTGGTTTGAATATCCCTTTAACATGCTGATTAGTCAAAGAAGAGATAATGTAGTACAAACCACATACCCTTTGTCTTGTTGAAATGCACACTGCATAGAAAGATTAAGTTGTTCATAGAAATTTAGGGCCATTTGTACGAACACATTTTCCCATAGACACAGAATGGGTAAAACCCTTTGATACATCTGGCCCTTAGTCTATTACTAAGGATGTGATTATGAGTTTGGCAGTGTGGGAGCGGGGCGGCATTCCATTGCCCCGCTCCCACACTGCCAAACTCTACCGCCACCTGCCTGCCGGATTACAAGTTGTAATGCAAATAGGTGGCCCTGCAGCGGCTGGCCCACGGCACTGCCTTTCACAGGCTCATAGGAGAGGCTTAGAAAGGCTTCACGTGGGACAGCCACAGCGTGTTCCAGGGCAGCACGGACTGTAAAGTCCATGCCGTGCTGGAACAGGGGGTGCATGCAGACAAGGGGGCACACCATGTGCCCCCTGCATGCATCCCAAAGGCCCTTAGGCAACAGGGAGCCCTGTAGGGCACACTTTGCTGACTCTCCAACACCCTTTTCATGGCGGTCTCATCGTCATGTGTAGGGTGGCTGACAGCCAACTCATAATATGCGTGGCAGTGCCGCAGAGGTACCACCAAGAATTTTGCAGCTTCAGACCTCCGACTACAGTAGTTGTAATACGGCGGTTGGACCACTGGTGTTGCGGTACCCGACCGCCACCACACCTCCAACGTGAGTTTGGTGGTCCTATGGACTGCCAACCTCGTAATTAGGCCCTTAGTCATTTGTATGACCCAACAAGTGTCTATATGCATTGTGACCACCTTATCAAAAAAAATCCCCAAGAAAAGTAATTAAAAGGGCCACAGATCAACATGGGAGAAGCGTAATCACTCAATTAGAGATGTATAGTAGGTTATATTTAGGGCTCCCGGTTTTATGTTATTTTTTTTTTTTAACATTTCCATCTGTATTTATCCATATTTATGTTTGGCCATATGATTGGTATTTATCCACATTTATTTAACTGATAAACATGCACTCATACTTTGATGCCTGTTGCATTTTAGCAAATTTAGCAGCCAAATTTTACAAACCATTGCCCCACAGGTCATTACCTTTATACTTTATATATACGTAGACATATGCTTGTAGTTAAGGAAATCTCATCTTGTTTAACTCCCCATGCTGTTTGTCTGTTCAGCTGTTGGCCTGGAATTCATGAAAGACAGCATTGTGAGTCACTCCCAAGAAGCACAATTTTAAGTATCTTTCCGCTTTTAATAATAAATGCAGACAGGAAACACATTGTTTTTTGTCTGTATTTATCTGGAAAAAACAGTAAAAATGAAAAACCGGGCGTCTTAGCTATTTTGTATTTGTGGTATATATGGGCCTAATATAGATAGATGATCCCCAACTGTTGGGCACCCTTACCTTAGATTTTACATCTTTGTGTTACTGTAATTATGTACTGAATTACAAGAGGGACTCTACTAATAAGTATGCAATTCTCTGAATGTCCAATACTGAATATGCCATACTAGATTTGATAAGGGTACGTGGTGAACTTGATGTTTAGAGGACCTTGAAAAAGCATCAACAACCAGGCTATACGTATTACTGAACAGTTCATAAACACTATTCTAGAACTCATATGACCCTAGCATCATAGAAAATCACTTCCCTATCCAAATCCATCCCAAAATAACCTCTGACAACAACCCCCTTTGTATGACAATTAGGGTTAAGCATAAACATTACAACCCGCTGGAGATGGGTATGAGAGGGTCATAAAACGTGGTTTACAGGAGTTTCTGTCAATAAATATAGTAACTGCTTGTATTCACATAGTCTGGGATACACTTTAAGCGTATATCAGAGGGATCACATTTAAACATGTAGCTAATAGAAAGTTGGCACAATGTTTGAGAGAAGAAGAAATACATGCAGAGCTATTGAGTTCAGAAGCTAAACATGTCAGATTAATTCTAAATCACCTAGAAGTCCTATAGAGGGAGGGATTACAAATATGTAGAAGTGGTTGGTAAAGTCTTGGCCTGTAAGTCGAAAGAAAGGTATAACAGAACTATTATCAGGGATAAACATGATATCTAAATCTAAGGAGATACTTAATCAGTTTTCAATTTTCTACCAACCACTGTATAAGGCTGAATGAGTAAGCTGTTTAACACAGAAATTGCCGCTCCCAGTGTGGTAACCTGGGTCCTATAGTGTTATTTTGTGAGTGCAAGCATCTCACAAAAAGTGAAAGACTGGTCTCACACACCACCTGGTGTCATGCTTCATCATTGACCAGTCCTCGCCCTCTAAAAACTTGGTTTGATAGAGGGCGGGCATACACCTGGAGACAGGGATGCACTTCTAAAACTAAGTGGGGGCCCTTAACAAAAATACAGTGAAGTTTAAAAAGCCATTACAGATATCAAACTTTTTAATGTAAGTGGCATCTGTATGGTATTTAAAAGAATAATCGGTGTCTTAGGGATTCTATCGTCCCCCCACCGTGGCATAAGTGATCTTGATATAAGTGGTCAACATGTTTCTGCCTATTTGCCCCGAAGGGTCTACGGCATTCATCAGGACCTATGTTGTTCAATCGGGCTCCAACCTTACCGTGCTATATTGGCAAGGTTCCACTGAGTGGGGTGATCACTATCACACTCCACCACGGGTTCGGCTAAAAATGTTCAGCCTGTTAGGAAAGAAAACAAAATGAAATCCAAACCGTAGCTATATGTTCACAGGTCATCCAGTCAGCCACAAAACCATGCCGAACATAGTGAGTGGCTATAAGTGAAACAGACTGTGTCATTCATCTGTGCACTTAAAACTAAGTGGGGAATAAAATCCGCCATGCTTACCCTATCAAATGGGACCTATTAGCCCCATAGGAGGGTGAGGGAGAGAGACCCCTTTGGTCAAGCGCTGAAAATGAGGAGAAAAGGAGAAAAATAATCCAAGAAAATAAATGGATGTTGCAGAATATCCTAGAAAAAACTGAGAACCTTTTACTCAATTGAATGTAGCTTAATAAATAATTGCAAACAACACAGGCACAAACATTCATCAAATGCACCGCACTCATGCTCTTGCAGAATATCCTAGAAAAAACTGAGAGCCTTTTACTCAATTGAATGTAGCTAAATAAATAATTACAAACAACACAGGCACAAACATTCATCAAATGCACCGCATTCATACTCTTACTGTTAGAGGAAGATCTCCCGCCTCTGCACCTACGTCCGTATGCCTCACCTCCTCGCTGGTAATGGAGGAGAGTGAGTCCGTGTTATTTATAGGGATCACGCCCTCTCTTAAGTGCTAATTAGCCAATTGATTGTGGCTAATTAGCCGAAATCCGGCGTCCTGAACGAGCGCCAGTGAAATAATGCCTGACTTGCCTGATTAGTGTGGAACACCGAGACCAATGTCCCGCTCGAGCGTTAGTAAATAGTTGCCTGTCCTGCCACCTAGGTGAAAAGCATGACTGTGACATAAGGGTAATTTCCTGTGTCACGAAAGTAATCCGCCTGACTTCCGCTATATAGCTCAAGACAGCCACCGCTGCTAATGCCCTAGGCGGTCCCGCCCTTCGAAGATCAAAATAGCGCATGCGCAATGGTGTATATTCTATTCTTTAAAAAAGGAAAGATGCCTCGCCGTGCCACAGGCGGTTACGCCCTTCACCGATCAAAATAGCTCATGCGTCTATAATGTGTGTTGTCTATTTCTTAGAATGGAGTGACTTGCCGGTATATAAAATAAAGAGTCTACCGGTGAAATGCTGAACTATGTAGGCGCGTTTACAGTCCTCCGTATTGCATGAAGTTAAAAAACCCCGACAACATATTATGTACGCTGCATTTAAGTGAATGGGCTGTATCCAAGAAGGGTGTAACCTTGGTCGTAAAAAATAAGGAGTGCATTTTATCAGATTCCCTGACCTATATATTGCGCTATGGTATGCGCTTGTATATAACACAGTGGACCATGGTAAGGCCAAACTGCCTCATCTGCTCTGGTTCCATTGTAGTTTCATGCATATCTAATGATGGAACATCCATAAGGGATAGCATTTAGTACACATTTAAAAGAGCGTGACTCACTATGACTAACACGTATGTCCTTACTTGTTATGCATCCTATATTCAGTGTAATTGGACCTTCTTATGCATTGACTCATAGGTTATAGGGTCACTATGCTTAATTCCCTTAATGATCCCCTTTACCTATGGAATGCATTTATTTTTGGAAAGCCCAAAGTTAGAGTGAACTGAATAGTGGATGTAAATTCTAATAAAAACAATAACTAGAAACTCCCCTCAGAAAACTGGTGATTTCTAAAGTGGGAGGTCCATCCTACAGTTGTTTACAAGGAGGGTAGAGATATAGTATTAACCTTTTATGGAAAAAGGTTCATTATATATCGGCCGGGTTAAAGAACCTGTTTCTAAAAACCAGTAAAATAGGAGAGAATCAATCATGTTTTATCACCGAAAGTGTAAAACGGGTATTCGTGGTTTACTGTGCCATGAGCAGGTTACTATGCCATTTGTAGCCAAGGGATTTCATCATTAAGTCCCATATCCCAAGAGCGAAGCCGGTACACCCATCTCTGCTCTCTGATATGGAGTGGTCTCGTAAGGTCCGTCTTGTGTTTTTGCATGACTTCCAATACCACCCATTTCAGGTCACTATCCTTGTGATTGAGTTCCAGAAAGTGCCTTGTGAGTTTCGTATTTGTCTTTTTGCATCGTATCGTGCTACGATGCTCATTGATGCGAACTTTAATCTTTCTGGTGGTCATGCCCACATACATGAGATTGCAGGGGCAGGTAAGCAAATAGACCACATTTTCAGTGTTACAGTTACTGAAACTATTTAATTTCCAAGGTTTTCCAGTGCCTATGTCCACTTCTTTTGTGGTTATGGTTAGTGGGCATGCAACACAGCCTCCACATGCAAAGTGTCCAGTTGGTCTCTGTGTATTCCATAGGGTAACCTGGTTATCTTTCAGTTTTGGAGGGTCTTTGGCATGGACTAATTGGTCCCGGATATTTTTGCTCCTCTTAAATGCGAACAAAGGGGGTCCCAGTGTCGATCATCTCCATCAAGAATATGCCAGTTCTTTTTATGATCTTCTGCACGGCGTTTGAAACAGGTCTGTATGTGGTAACACACACAACACGGTCTGATTTTTCTCTATCATTATCCTCTAAAAGTGCCTCACGGTTGTTGTTTCTGGCTCTCTTCTTGGCTTTCTTTATCATTTTTTTAGGGTAGTGTCTATCCTGTAGTTTCCTTTCTAGTTCATCTGCCTGTATTATGAAATTCTCTGTTTCCGAGCAGTTCCTGCGAACCCGTAAGAATTGACCAACTGGTAAGTTGTCACGCAGTGCTTTGGGGTGATAGCTCTCGTACAACAGGAGGCTATTCTTGTCCGTGGGTTTATAATGGACTTTAGTACTGATTCCATCTTCTGTCATATTGATATCCAAATCCAGAAACACGGCGTGGTTCTTGTTAATGATATGTGTAAACCTGAGGTGGTGATCTTTTGTATTCACCCAGTCTACAAAGATTTTTGCTGTATTTTCATCCCCTCGCCATACGATAAGCACGTCATCGATGTAACGTTTCCAAATTTTCAATTGTGTAATGAAAGGGTTACTTTCATTGAAAATGTAGTCCTCCTCAAATTGATGGACATACAGACACGCCAAACTTGGGGCGAAGGTACTGCCCATTGATGTACCCGTGATTTGATGGTAAATCACGTTTTCGAATTCAAATTTTTTTTCAGTCAGGGCAATTTCTGCACATTCCATAATAAAGTTTCGGGGGGTGAGATATTCCCATTCCTGGTTCAGCAAGATTTCTTCAACAACTGCCAGTGTTTGTCTTTGGGGGATACTGGTGTATAGCGCTTCTATATCCATGGTAATAAAGATATCCTCTGTGGGGTTAATTTGTAGATCTCGTAAGAGGCACAAAACATCTTTAGTGTCCCTTAAATAGGACCGAGATTTCCGTACAATTGGTTTTAAAAACCAGTCGCAGAATTGCGACAGGGGCTCAAGGATAGATCCAATGCCGGAGACTATTGGTCTACCTGGCGGTGGCATTCTTCCCTTGTGAATTTTGGGGAGAGTATAGAACCTCGGTGTTCTTGGGTTCTCACTGATGAGGAAATCCGCCTCATGTTTTGTGATCCAGTTGTGACACAGTGCTACGTCCACTATACTTCTGATTTTCCTAACCAGACGAGGTGTTGGATCTTCTGTATATATTTCATAGCTAGTGTCATCCGACAGTAGCCGATTGCATTCGTCCCTGTACATCGTTTTGTTCATCAGGACAGTTGCGCCACCTTTATCAGCAGGTTTGATAGTTAAGTCTATATTGTTCTTCAGGTCTTCTAGTGCTCTTCGTTCTTGTTTCGTGAGATTTTGAAAGCCTTTTTCTTTGGTGTAGTTAATCTTCTCAACCTCTTTAAGAACTTTTTGTTCAAAGGTCAGTATATGACAGGGAATGGTATAGGTCGGAGGTACAAATGTAGACTTTTTCCTTAAACCTGTGCTGTTTACCTCAGTCTGTTTTTCCCTTCTATCCCCAAAATGATGACGGAGTTTAATCTTTCTAAAGAACTGTGCTAGTTCAATATTGAGTGTAAATGGATCATTCAATGGTGTGGGGATGAAGCCTAGGCCTTTGGAGAGAATGGTTTCTTCATCCTTGGAAAGGATATGGTCACTGAGATTGACGATATTCGTTACTCTAGACTCGTTGATGGACCATTCCCTCTCCCTCTGCTCCTTGTCCCCATCGCGACCGACGATTGGTCTTCCCATTGTACTCTTGTATTCTGTTTTTCTTTCCTTTGCCTCTGCCACGGCCTCTGTATAAAAAGGCCGTGGACCTTGTGGAAAACCAAACCCCGTGGGGTAATAGGGTTGTTGCCAAAACCCAAACGGAGGCATGGGTGGCTGCATCATTGGATTATGGTGATTCTGTTGTCGTCTTTCTTGGTGGCCATCAGTATTCTCATCACTACTGCTTCCACTAGTGCTTCTCTCCTCCCCTGAGCTGTAAATCCAGTTCTGTGGGGTTGGTCTAAAGTGTTGTTGCTTCCTGTATGATTGTGCTTGAGGAGCTTTCTCGTAGTATTCATCTGTAGTGTAAGGATATACAGTCTCCCGACTGAATTTCTGGACGTCTTTTTTCAATTTTGTCAATTTTGACTGGGTGAGATATTCTTTATAGTCAGTGTGGTCTTTGTTTATCTCATCAAGTTTTTTCTTGAATACAGTTATTTGCACCATGGTTTTCAATCTACTTTCGCTTTGTTGGATTTCTATCAGGAGGGCATCCGCCAGTTCTCTAGCAGTATTAATAATAAGGACTAGCCAATCCTTAGTGCATTTCCATGCAATTCTCGACCAATTGGTTCGGAATTCTTTGTTGTTAAGAAAAAGTCTTGGCTCATTCGTAACCACTAGACCTCTGGGGGCGCTGTTCTTTCTCAGATATTCTGTCATAAAAGCTCCATGTAAAGTAGCTCGGATCTGCTCTTTTTTCTTTGAGGTAAGTAAATCCCATTCATCCGAATTCTGGACTACTTGTGATACCACCGCTTCTGCTAAAAAGGACGGTGTCCTAAGAATTTCCGCATAGTTCTCCTCATTGAACGCTAACTCGGTATCCATAGTTATTCCAAACCAGGTCTGGTTCAATAGTTCCAGACACAGGCCTTAGTCCACATTTGGGTCAGTAGTTTACCCCTAAAGACGTTCCCACAGCTGTCTGCTGTACACACGTGTTTAACCACAAAAACCCAAGGTGAGACCTAGGGAAGGGAACTAGAGGCACGGGGTACTAGGAGCAAGCGGCCTCCAATCAATAATGTTTAACACAGAAATTGCCGCTCCCAGTGTGGTAACCTGGGTCCTATAGTGTTATTTTGTGAGTGCAAGCATCTCACAAAAAGTGAAAGACTGGTCTCACACACCACCTGGTGTCATGCTTCATCATTGACCAGTCCTCGCCCTCTAAAAACTTGGTTTGATAGAGGGCGGGCATACACCTGGAGACAGGGATGCACTTCTAAAACTAAGTGGGGGCCCTTAACAAAAATACAGTGAAGTTTAAAAAGCCATTACAGATATCAAACTTTTTAATGTAAGTGGCATCTGTATGGTATTTAAAAGAATAATCGGTGTCTTAGGGATTCTATCGTCCCCCCACCGTGGCATAAGTGATCTTGATATAAGTGGTCAACATGTTTCTGCCTATTTGCCCCGAAGGGTCTACGGCATTCATCAGGACCTATGTTGTTCAATCGGGCTCCAACCTTACCGTGCTATATTGGCAAGGTTCCACTGAGTGGGGTGATCACTATCACACTCCACCACGGGTTCGGCTAAAAATTTTCAGCCTGTTAGGAAAGAAAACAAAATGAAATCCAAACCGTAGCTATATGTTCACAGGTCATCCAGTCAGCCACAAAACCATGCCGAACATAGTGAGTGGCTATAAGTGAAACAGACTGTGTCATTCATCTGTGCACTTAAAACTAAGTGGGGAATAAAATCCGCCATGCTTACCCTATCAAATGGGACCTACTAGCCCCATAGGAGGGTGAGGGAGAGAGACCCCTTTGGTCAAGCGCTGAAAATGAGGAGAAAAGGAGAAAAATAATCCAAGAAAATAAATGGATGTTGCAGAATATCCTAGAAAAAACTGAGAACTTTTACTCAATTGAATGTAGCTTAATAAATAATTGCAAACAACACAGGCACAAACATTCATCAAATGCACCGCACTCATGCTCTTGCAGAATATCCTAGAAAAAACTGAGAGCCTTTTACTCAATTGAATGTAGCTAAATAAATAATTACAAACAACACAGGCACAAACATTCATCAAATGCACCGCATTCATACTCTTACTGTTAGAGGAAGATCTCCCGCCTCTGCACCTACGTCCGTATGCCTCACCTCCTCGCTGGTAATGGAGGAGAGTGAGTCTGTGTTATTTATAGGGATCACGCCCTCTCTTAAGTGCTAATTAGCCAATTGATTGTGGCTAATTAGCCGAAATCCGGCGTCCTGAACGAGCGCTAGTGAAATAATGCCTGACTTGCCTGATTAGTGTGGAACACCGAGACCAATGTCCCGCTCGAGCGTTAGTAAATAGTTGCCTGTCCTGCCACCTAGGTGTAAAGCATGACTGTGACATAAGGGTAATTTCGTGTGTCACGAAAGTAATCCGCCTGACTTCCGCTTTATAGCTCAAGACAGCCACCGCTGCTAATGCCCTAGGCGGTCCCGCCCTTCGAAGATCAAAATAGCGCATGCGCAATGGTGTATATTCTATTCTTTAAAAAAGGAAAGATGCCTCGCCGTGCCACAGGCGGTTACGCCCTTCACCGATCAAAATAGCTCATGCGTCTATAATGTGTGTTGTCTATTTCTTAGAATGGAGTGACTTGCCGGTATTTAAAATAAAGAGTCTACCGGTGAAATGCTGAACTATGTAGGCGCGTTTACAGTCCTCCGTATTGCATGAAGTTAAAAAACCCCGACAACATATTATGTACGCTGCATTTAAGTGAATGGGCTGTATCCAAGAAGGGTGTAACCTTGGTCGTAAAAAATAAGGAGTGCATTTTATCAGATTCCCTGACCTATATATTGCGCTATGGTATGCGCTTGTATATAACACAGTGGACCATGGTAAGGCCAAACTGCCTCATCCGCTCTGGTTCCATTGTAGTTTCATGCATATCTAATGATGGAACATCCATAAGGGATAGCATTTAGTACACATTTAAAAGAGCGTGACTCACTATGACTAACACGTATGTCCTTACTTGTTATGCATCCTATATTCAGTGTAATTGGACCTTCTTATGCATTGACTCATAGGTTATAGGGTCACTATGCTTAATTCCCTTAATGATCCCCTTTACCTATGGAATGCATTTATTTTTGGAAAGCCCAAAGTTAGAGTGAACTGAATAGTGGATGTAAATTCTAATAAAAACAATAACTAGAAACTCCCCTCAGAAAACTGGTGATTTCTAAAGTGGGAGGTCCATCCTACAGTTGTTTACAAGGAGGGTAGAGATATAGTATTAACCTTTTATGGAAAAAGGTTCATTATATATCGGCCGGGTTAAAGAACCTGTGTTTCTAAAAACCAGTAAAATAGGAGAGAATCAATCATGTTTTATCACCGAAAGTGTAAAACGGGTATTCGTGGTTTACTGTGCCATGAGCAGGTTACTATGCCATTTGTAGCCAAGGGATTTCATCATTAAGTCCCATATCCCAAGAGCGAAGCCGGTACACCCATCTCTGCTCTCTGATATGGAGTGGTCTCGTAAGGTCCGTCTTGTGTTTTTGCATGACTTCCAATACCACCCATTTCAGGTCACTATCCTTGTGATTGAGTTCCAGAAAGTGCCTTGTGAGTTTCGTATTTGTCTTTTTGCATCGTATCGTGCTACGATGCTCATTGATGCGAACTTTAATCTTTCTGGTGGTCATGCCCACATACATGAGATTGCAGGGGCAGGTAAGCAAATAGACCACATTTTCAGTGTTACAGTTACTGAAACTATTTAATTTCCAAGGTTTTCCAGTGCCTATGTCCACTTCTTTTGTGGTTATGGTTAGTGGGCATGCAACACAGCCTCCACATGCAAAGTGTCCAGTTGGTCTCTGTGTATTCCATAGGGTAACCTGGTTATCTTTCAGTTTTGGAGGGTCTCCGCATTTAAGAGGAGCAAAAATATCCGGGACCAATTAGTCCATGCCAAAGACCCTCCAAAACTGAAAGATAACCAGGTTACCCTTGGGGAACCCCCAGCGAAACCAGTGCAGGGTGGGACAGGGATTGGTTCACCTTGAAGCGTTGGGATCTATTCAGGAGGAATGAAGAGAACCAATTAAGCACAGGCACAGACAACCCCATCCTGTGTTCCAGGAGGTCAATTAGAGTATCATGTTTGACAGTGTCAAATGCTGATGAAAGGTCAAGAAGGATCAGTAGGCACGACTCATTGTGGTCCAGCATTCTTAACGCGTCATCGACAATGTGCGTTAGGGCCGACTCTGTGCTATGGCCCGAGCGGAAACCAGATTGGCATTGGTCCAGGAGTTGGAAATGGTCGATATGGTTGCAGAGTTGGGCAAGCACACATTTCTCCAGGAGCTTTGCTAAGGTGGGGATGTTGGAGAGTGGGCGGAAGTTATGTCCGAGGGATCCGCAGTAGGTTTCTTTAAAATCGGAGTGACTTGACCCATCTTTAGGCAATCTGGAATAGCACCTTGCCGCAGTGATGCATTGACTCCTAACTTTACTACTCCTAAACTGAGAAAAATCCTAACTTTAAGACTCTCGGTATTCACAGAAGGCATTTAGGAGTCCTAAAGTTAGGAGTCCTAACTTTACTACTCCTAAACTGAGAAAAATCCTAACTTTAAGACTTTCGGTATTCACAGAAGGCATTTAGGAGTCCTAAAGTTAGGACTACTAACTTCTGTGAATACCGAAATGAGTAAGTTCATTCTGTGAATACCAAAATGAGTAAGTGTATTCTGTGAATACCAAAAAGTACTAACTTTACGTTTTTGACGTAAGTTAGTTCTGTGAATCAGGCCCTACGTGTTCAGAAGCAACCGTATGTATATATGTTTCCCAATGCTCACACAATAGGTGTGCATTAATAATTTTTCACTTCACTTTATTATAGGTCTGGCACGGAGTGGTACACAAAGGGCTGGTCCCTTTGTTGTCCTGAAGAAAAGGTTTAGGGGATACCTTGAAACACGTTGACATAATACAAGGGATTATAATTACATAACAGTTACATTTCCCTTTTATTAACCCCTTTTTATCCCTACCAACTAGGAGCAGGAATAAAACAATAGCTCACTAGTTAGGTAATTTTTTTAAAACATCACTTACACCACTCCCCTACACTGCACGACACATAGCCTCACAAGGTAAGTGCTCCTACGTAAATCCGCAAGTCGCAGCACGCCCCAATCAGTAGATGTTTGGGATGGCCCCAATGATGAAGCATGTCACCTAGGGGCAACCCTGGGTGAGCGAGGGGACACAAGAAAATAAATTTTTCTTTTCTACCAGTAGAGGTGGCCTTCACCCCAATTGGTGAACCCGCCCTTGTTTCTTGGCTAGGTTCTTTTGATCCGTCACCTACGGATTCTTTTTGATGCAGTCTGTAGTACCTTCACTGTAAGATTGCTCCGATGTAAACATGCAATGCCTCCACCTTGCCCTAATGATCTGTCCAACCTAATGATATCATAGTTGGGAGGTATTAAGAGGTCCAGGAAGGGGGTAGCTGAGTCATTAAGCCAGGTTTCCGTCAGCATTACAAGGTCAAGATCCTGCGCCAGGGTGAGGTCGGCAATGTCCGCAGCGTGTTTAGCTGCCGATCTACAATTTAGGAGCACGCATTTGAGACTAATGATGGCGTCTGTTGGAGCGGGAAGCGTGGTGGTGACTCGCGTGAGGTTGTTCTCATTTAATGTTCTGGTGTTAGGCCTAGGTTCCCTGAAGGGATCCGTGGGGATGGATTCAATTTGTTGCAAGTTTGCTATGGAGGGTGGGTGAGCTGGAACATAAGAATGTAGGAGAGAATGAATATCTGTATCGGACAGGGAGGCTCTGCATCTGGAGGGGCGCGCAGGGTCATTAGGGAGCGGAGCGGAGGCCCACCTATGAGGTATGTGGGAGGCATGAGACGGTGACCTCCGTGCGTCAAGGGGAGGAGGGAGCCCGGAACGCCCACGATCAGGGAGCAAGCGGAGATGGTGATTTTTCGTGGTGGTGCAGCTTGGACTGGAGTTTGCAGACAAGGCCTTAGTGATGTGTAGTAGACTGTGGAATATCATTGAAATGCTTGTCAGCTCACAGCAGCGTGACTTTTTTCCTGGGTGTGATACCACTATTCACACAACTTGGCTATCTCATTGTTTGATGCTGCTAATACTCATTTCATGGCTGTTTTTATGGGCTTTAATTAAAAGGGGAGCCATTTCTTAATCAGGTCATGACGCTTTAAAAAACCCTATTATAAAAAGGTTTCATCTGGGCAGACCTTTTAAAGTGGGACCCAGCGGGGCAGCCCAATGTCCACATTGTTGTTTGCCATCTACTTAGAATCCTACTTGTATCATTTTATGCCTTGTAAATGCATAAACTCTATAGAACTTAATGAGGTTTAAGTAAAGATTACTGCTAATGCCTACAACATAACAGTATACTCTACAGACCTTACCAGTGCTATTTCACACATAGAAGCCTAGACAGCTCATTTTGGCACTATCTCTGAGCATAAATTAAATGTATATACAACCCAAATTAATTGTAATTCCAAGCCAGCTCAAATAGACAAGCGTATGACAGATATAGCTGCTTACATAAGAAGTTGGCCAAGGCGGAAAACTCCGCTCTGCTTGCAAAGTTTTTGGAATTCGGGCACTCCGCGGCAGAGCGCGGACTTCCTGCATTCTGCCTTCCAGTGCGAAGCAGAGTTTCTGTTCGCAAGCTCAAGATTTGTTTTGGCACTCGCTTGCAAGTGCCACGATATTCTCGGGTGGCTAGCGAGTGCATGCAAGACTTCGCGCCCACTCGCATGGCTTCTGGCCAGTACGCCGCCTATATAGTGCCGCTCGTGATCACAAATGCACCACTCAAGTAGCGTTTGTGCTTGAGAAGCAGCGAAATCTACAAAAAGAGGTTTTTGAGTCTATTTCTTCTCCTCCGGACCATTCGAGTTGCTTTTTAGTGCAAGAAGTCTTTTTTTAACTTTTTTTTCCAACAGGAAGAAAGAGCTCCAGAGGCTCCAACTTCCTGTTCTTGTCCAGCAGGCTCCTCCAAGTGCTTTGTCAAACTCCTGGTCACATTTGATTTGGATTTGGAGCTGGAAGGATCACTCTCTTTGTGTACTGTATATTTACCATTGGATTAAAGGACTTTGTATTTGAGATTTCACATGTAAGTTAAAAAAAACTCTTGTAAAAGGATTTTGTTTGTTTGATAGAGGGCATGCACTAGTATTTATTTGTACTTGTATTTGTTTTTTCAAATTTATTTTGGCGGCTGGCCTGCAGTATCAGCAGGGGCCTAGTTATGTTTTTGCATTTAATTTTTCTTCTTTTGTAAAGGAACAATGTTGCACAGTTCAGTACATTTTCGCCTTGTTTGTTAAGTTTGCTAAATCTATTTATTTTGCTATGGTGCCTTGTCTGCCAACGGGTCATCCAGTCAGTAGGCCCAGGCCAGTACTAGTCATGGGTGCATGAAACAATTCTTTCTGTGGTATATGTTGTATTAAAACATCATTTAGTGCTGGGGTGGTATTGTATTTAATTACAAATTTGGTGTTTTTTTGTATTTCATTTTTTTTTTGTGTACAAAAAGTGTATATGCGAGGTGATATTTGATGCCTTGGGAGAATGTGTGCTGTTGTAAATTTTTTATAGCTCAGTTCATTTTCTTTTTTTGCATTGCTGAATTAATGGTAGTGTTTTCTTCAGTGCCTCCATGCCTCCTTTGCCTGGCCAGTGAGTTTACTTGCCATAGGGCACCATTTGTTTTTGTTCTACATGCCATGTGGGCAGAGGCCATTTTGTGGAGTCTGTGTCCATAGGCCTGAATGTGTTCACTTTGTTCCCCATGCCTCCTTTCTTGTTGTTTGACCATATGGCTGGCAGCCATTTTGTGCATCCAGCCAGTGTGTTTTTGCCATAGGCTTGCATGTGTTCTTTGTTCCCCACACCTCCTTGCTTGCTGTTGTTGTTGGACAATGTGGCTGGCAGCCATTTCGTGTATCCAGTTAGTGTTCCTTTGCCATAGGCTTGCATGGATGGTTGTGATATCAGTTTAATAATATGCTTGAGGATCATTGTAGTATATGTATGTTAAGAATATGATTTTGATGAACAGTGCTTATATGTTAATGCATTTTTTGATTTTGCACCTCCTTGCCTCACAATAGGTTTCTTCTCGTCCTTCCATACAAACATCAGCATGTATTGATCATTTTTTTATTTTAATTTTAATGTTTTTAATTGTAATTTTTAATTTTAATTTTTGCATATTAATTTTAATTTTATATCCAGATTGTTTTATTCAAATTTTTTATTTTAATGTTTAAATTTAGTTTTTAATTTTAATTTTAATTTTTAAACATTTATTTAATTATTTTAATTTGTTTTATTTTGTATTTTTAATTTTATTTACATTTTTTAAATATTTTAAATTTTGTTTTTCATTTCATTTTTGCCTTTTTTTAAACATGTTTGCATTTTGCCTCGGTCCATCCATCCATCCATCCATGCATCCACCATAGGCGCTCAGCCAACCAACAGCATTCTGTTTTTTTAGGTATAATTCCATTTCCTCCTGGACACCCTGGCTATGGTGCACTGCAGACATATCAGGATCTTTCATTTTTTAATGATTATTTCATTTCCCCCTGGACCACATTGCCTGCCATAGGCGCACACTAACCTTCATTTATTTTAAAGATTATTATTCCATTTACCCATGCAGTTCCCTAAGTGCCACAGGTGTCTCCTTTGAATAGATGGACATAAAGCAAGGAGCTATTTCTGTATGTTGTGTTATCCTCATTGGAAATAAAATTTTATGGTAAGGTATTGTGGTTTGACTTTAAAGTGGTTGATTTATTATTACCTAAGTAACCAACCACACTAACATTGCTTTTGTCTATACTAATTCAAACTGCAACAATGCCACGTTTTACTAAATGTTTTTCTTGCTTGTTTGCCTTCAGGTGTTCGAGAAGAAGAGACATCACCTGCAGTATTGCCAAATAGAAGGTCAAATGACCCATATGAAAAAACATCACGCAATCCGGAGGGAGGACAAAAAGTTGCTGAATGTGGTTGTGCTGGTGAAGGTGAGGAACATCAGCTACAAGTCCAATCATGGTGGGAGGTGATGAGGAAGAAAAGGGTGACATCCTCACACAAAGCAGCCCTGTCCTCATAGTTCACCAGCAGAATCACCTGCCTCAGGAACTTCACAATGGCACAAGAAGACTCAGAGCCATACGGAGACACCACGGCATACAGTGACTGCCCCACCACGAAGCACAATGAGTCTACCACCACCTACTTCTCAAAAGTCGCCTGTGTCAGTGGCCCCAGAAACCACCCAATGGCACGTTTGTACAATGAGAAGCTGGCAAAAATGTTAGCGCTGCACCTCCTCCCTTTTTCTTTTGTCGAAGCAGTGGATTTCTTTGAATTTGTAGCAGCCATCTGCCCAAAATGGAAGGTTCCAAGTTGGACCAATTTTGCCAGAGCTGCTGTTCCAGCACTGCATCATGATGTGCTGAAATTGGTTGGACAAGCTTTGCAGCAAAGTGTTGTTCACACTATCCACCAGATGACAGACATGTGTCAGGCGACTGATTACATGTGCATCACTGCACACTGGATCTCTTTTGTGGGGGTAAAGCAAAAGCTATCTATGGGTCTTGGCCCTAAAGAAAGTTTTAAGAGTGTTCAGTGACATGCAACAGTAGCCATGGAGAAATCACATATAGCTGCAAACATCTTGGACAACTTCAACAGCAAGGTGTCTGAATGGCTGTGACCCAGAAGTCTCAGAATTGGATTTGTTGCTGCGAACAATGGCAGTAACATATTCAAGGCCATGGCAGATGGTGGCTATTTCAGGGTCCATGGTGTTTGGCGCATTGCATTAACCTGGTTGTGCAAGACTTTCTAAAAAATAAAAAAACATAGTCAGCAACATGCTGACTACCTGCAGAAGAATCTGCACTCATTTCAGCCATTCTTTTAAAGTCCGGAAGCAGCTGCAGATTATCCAGTGTGCTAATAGAGAACCAGTTAAAGCTCTGATACAGGAGGTGCCAACACATTGGAAATCGACATATTACAGGTTGCAATGTCTGTGTGAGCAGTACTGACAGATCAATTACTATGTTATTCAAAGAGGAGGGAATGCAATTGGGAAAACTATGACCATGGATGCGGACAAATGGGGGCCTGACACAAATGCTACTCCCTTTTGAGGTTTTCACATGGGAAATTGGCAAGGGGGATAGTACGATGGGCCAAGCTATCCAGTTGTAGCATCTGCTACAGGATCAGCTAAAGAAGGTGTCTGAAAGGGTCACACTCGCAGGGGTGAACGAAAACACAAAAGCACATGCCTTGGTTAAGCGCTTAATATTTTGACTTGGCTTGTAATTTAAGGCTGCAAAATGACATCATCTCATCCAAAGAGTACATCTGTGCCACACTATGTGATCCATGGTGCAATCAATTCTGCCCACTTTCATTCCTTTTTCTGAAGGTATTTTTCAAAATACAAGAGATGGATTGTTGAGCAAGCCAGAGACCTGGAAGAAGAACGACTGGAACTTAGAGTCCCTCTCCAAAGTTCTGCGGTGCCACCTTTAACTTCCAGAGAGGGCAGTCTTGTCTCACAGCAGCCAACACGAGCAACCAGAACACCGGCAACAACAGCAACAGAAGAATCTGACCCAACCTCTGCATTGACTTGGTTTGAAGTGGCAGGTCTTAAGTCCAGTGCAGAGGCGAAGGCAAAAGAGGTTGAGCAAGTGGCAGCACCAATGACCATCATAGGATATTCCAGGAGTATCTGGATGATGGAAAAGAGGTCTATTTGGATCAAAACCCATTGATGTATTAGTATGGGAAGATCCGCCAATGGCCAGAGCTCAGCAGGCAGGCAATAAAATATCTGGCTTGTCCTGTACCCATTGGTGTCTGCTGAGCGTGTGTTCAGTGCAGCTGGCACAGTTGTTACAGTGAGAAGGACCAGTCTATCACCTCAAAATGTAGAGAGATTGACCATGATCAAAATGAACCGACATTTCATACCACACAACTATACCATTTTTGAAATAGCATAGGATAAGGAGGAGGTTGATTGGTCAGAATTAAGTGTGTTAGCTGACCAATGTCTGGGTTAACCACCTGAGTTTGAGGACAAACTCTGCTTCCCGGACTGAGTATGCCAGTGCCTCCTTAGAACTTTTAAATTATTTCATGTTGAACTTCTATCCAGGCCTGGGCGTAGCTCGCGGAGATTTTCTACACGGAACTCAGCGAAGATACAAAAAAACTCCGCTGAGTTCCGCAAGTGGCGGACTGCCGTTCGCACTGTTCTTCCTGCCGCTCGGGTAGAAATTCTACCCGAGCAGCAGCTCGCGCTTGCGAATTTACCATTCGCGATCGCAAGCAGGGAAAAAATTCAGCTGCACTACGTGAAGCGGAGTTTTCTGCACTCTGAGAGCTCCACGGAGCGCGGAGTGCAGAAAACTCCACAAACTACGCATACAGAGCGGAGTTCACCGCCTGGGCCTACTTCTATCTTTGCAGAAAAAATAAAGTAGCAAATGGAACATTATGTTTGTGTCAGATTTATGCTGCCCCACCATTTTTAGTTAGATATATGGCCAGGTTGGAGTTGAACCAGTGTGCAGTGAAGAAGCCTCCACAATTCCTTCATGACATTGGAGACAATGCCTGCCTCCCTGCATGCCCATCCTTTTTTTGCATCAGCAGGGCTGCCTCAGAAGATCATTGATTTACAAGAGTACCAATACCAAATTCCAATATGTTGCCTGCGACAAAGATACAATTGTGTACATACTACTTAACCTGCTGGTTCTTAGATTTGAAGAGGTAACTGCAGCTATTGCAACAATGAGTGAGTAATTGTGAGTGATTATTGATGATTTATGTGATGGCAGACAGTGAGGAAGGGTGTTCAATTAATAGCAAACTTGATTTTGATGAATTGCAATGTTTGGTGCCTAATAGGTAATCATTTTGTCTTAAGATGATTGGCCTTTACAAACTTACTTAGTGAAAATGTACCTGTACGGTCCACTCCTTTTTTTGGGTTTTTCAGAGACCAGACCAGTCAATTTAGTTAACAAACCTATACAAAATAATGTATTTCTGTTTCTCTACTTGTTCTTCCACAGCTGTGCACTACACGTCTATCTTGCTCAGGTCGGGACTGGGATAGAGTTACTCGGGTTAGGAGGAGGATGGAAGGACTCAAGGTGGGACTACCTCATCAACAGCTAGAAGAAGGAAGTTACAGACTTCAAAGAGAAACCATGACTCTGAGGCCTAGTACTCAGCTATGTGAAATTGAGAGAGGTGCGTTGATTTGGGAAATGCTGCTGAGTGTGTGTATGTTGCACTGGTGGTAAAAGTGAAACTTCGAGTCCTCTTGTTTTTGCTCTGCGTCTTCTTTCTGTCCTTCTCGACTCTACAATACAGTTTCTGTTTTACAATCCGCAGGCCTTCTTCTCTCTTGCATGAACAAAAGGTGAAAGCTGAGCTCAACACTCCTGCTTACCTACCGGAGCAGTCAAGACAGTCACCCAAGAGTGACGGACATTCCAAGGGAGAATGCAGATGCACCACCCAATTTGGCAATGCAGTATCACTTTTCTGTTAACAATCATATTTTTAGAACTGGGTGGGTTCAATTCACTCCTCCATAATTTGATTTTTTCCAACCTAGAAGACAGAAAATTTAGATACCTGATAACTTGAGTCTCTGGGGCAGAAGGACTGTTAGCAATACATTTAACTGTACTATGTCAAACTCATTCCTTCATTTCCTTCCACAACAGATTGATGATGATGATATGCTGCTCATTGCCCGATTGAATATTGTTCTTGTGTTGTGTTTGTCTTTGTCACAACTTTCCCATCCATTCATCAAACCTCTAACCCTCTTTCCCTGGGCTGTTTGATTTTTTGGAGGTGTGTCTTAATATACACCAAATAGATCACACACTTGGTGTGGCGGATGTGGTTAAATGCGACACCAACTCACTGCGGGATCTCCTATTACCTGAGCAATAGCCCACACCAGCCCCACTTCCCCAACAACGCATAACTAAGAACGTCATTCCTCAATGTCAACACCATCTTTAAGGCCTTTGTTATGTGTAAATAAAACGCTTAACCTTGTCGACTACAGAGTACAGACTTTAAGTACATTTTCCCTGACTTGGGAATTTCATAACATGCTCACCATTGCTCAAAATAATTTACTATTGCTAGTTTTTGTTATAGTATGTAGTATTCTTTCATGTGTTATGTTGGTAGTAGTCTTTCTTCAGGCTTTCTAAAGCTATAATATAAAAGTATATATATAACCTACTAACTCTAGTTTTATCTTTCAATTTAGTTGCCTGTGATCTTTTTGATTAATCCTGCAGTTGGAGATCACCTAGGTGGGAGCAAGACCATAAAGAAGGCACCTTGGGAAACCCTCCAGTAAGGTGTTGGAAGATTGACAGAGGGAGCAGCCACCAGCCGTCACTTCATCTATTCAGGTAAGGGAACTATGGGGTGAAGTGAACTACTTTACTCAGTACATAACTATCTTGTACTGCAGATGAGATAACTTAATTGTTTATCTATGTTTCTAAAAGGAATATAGGGAATGGCAGCGTACCTCCTAACTGGCTTACACTTTAAGAAATAGTAAAGACAGGCTGTGTGAAAAGGCATCAGTGCAAAATTGAAGTAAAACACGCAAAAAGATTTCCCCTTTACTAACATATATATAATAACATATAATACCCACCCTCTGCACTCACAACAGGCCCACCCCTCTCACACGTTTTTTCCCCAACGAATGTCCAAAATAAATATAAATCGTGTCCAAATTGTCAAAAAATGCCCTGCCCAAATTCCCACCCTCTCCACCCACAACAACTCCCACCAAAACAAAAAATTAAAAAAAGCTAATAGAGGGCATTCTCTCTGAGGGTCTCCAGATGTTGGCTACGGTCCTCAAGGCATGCCATCCTACGGCCAAGCGTGCCAGTTTGTGCAGCACGTGGTGATGGTGGAGCCGGTCTGAAAGGGGGCAGCACAGGGACTGACACAGGCAGGTCCAAGCTGCAGGCAATGCTGGTGTGGCCTGGAGGCTGGAGGCACAGGCGGATGGCCGGTGGGACTGGGCCCAAGAGCAGGGGCATGTGCTGGGCCCTCTTCTTCCACTAGCCACTGATAGTGGTTCCTGGTGGCCTCCAGTCTATGCCACTGGAGCCAGGCTGTGATCTCCTGCCGGGTCGGTGGTGGTGGACCAGCAGGAGTAGCTATATCAGGAAAGAAAAAAAATGAAACAGACAAATTGTAAAGAATGCCCTATGCAAACACTTTAAAAAAAATATATAGTGGCACAGTATAAGTACATTTGCTGGTCCCCTGGGGCCATTGGAATTTTTGATGTGAACAACCCATGCCTCACACAAAAGCACTGACTAGCTGAAAGAAGGCTCCATAACATTTTTTTCTAGAAAAAGGATTTCCTAAAAAAAGTAAACCGCACAGACATTTTGGGGCTTATTTACAAGAAACTGACGCATCTGTATAGATGTGCCAATTTCCCTGCGCCAGCCTGCGAAACCCTTGCGCCACCATGGATGCGCCGTATTTACAATATGGCTTACCATGGCGCAAGGATTGACAGATGAGTCTGAAATTCAGCGCATCTGTCGGCACAAAATTCACGCATTGCTGGGGTCATGTCACTTCTACGAGGCTTTCCCACGTGGTAACGCCCACCCTGCATACATTATACCTGATGCAGGTATAATGTGACGCAGGGCTTTGTAACGTGACACATCTCCCTAGATGCGTCAAGTTGTAAATGGGCCGCAATGTGGCGCATTGTTTACGCCGCCCCTGCGTCACAAAAAGTGACGCAACGGCGGCACAAAAGTATTGCATGGGGCTTGTAAAACTGCCTCTACGTGTGGAAAAAAAGAAAAATAACTCCATTTAATGAGTTAGGTATCACCCACTATGGAGTACAAGTATTCCATTCTTGTTGTGCTAAATGACTGGAAGCATGCTAGCACATTGGGTTCAAATTTGCTACTCTGTGCAGTCTGCAGCTGGAGCAGCTGCAATGGACAAAAATTATCTTTGATTCCAAGGGCCTTGCTCTTCTCCAAATGCGGTTCAGTTCTACCCTGACTCCAAACAGGCAGATGATTAATAATATGTCACACACGTCATGTAGAACATGCAGATAATAAATATCCTGTCTGCCGTAAGTAGACAGTGGGAAAAACGATGCACTGCAGTACAGGGAAAGGAGCAGGATATATATTGGGCACGTTCGTCACAGGGTATCCCATCCGCAAAATATGAAATCACAGAAACTTAATCCCACTGTACTTCCTGGCCTCACCCTCAAACCCAATTCATTTAAATCAAGTACATTCGCTTGTCAGTATGGGAAGGAAATGTGACTTAGGGACTGATTTAGACTAGAGTTTGGAGGAGGGGTTATTCCGTCACTAACGTGACAGATATCCTATACACCGTATTATGATTTGTAATACAGCGGACAGGATATACGTTACGTTTGTGATGCAGTAACTCCCTCTGCTAAACTCTAAAATCAGGCCCTTAGTCTGCTGCAGCAGGGTAAAGTACAGGGAAAAGTTTGGGTAGGTACGGTAGAAGTTTTGCTATTGAATAGATTGTGGGGGTTCATTGTTGATGTAGCTTCGGCTTAGTCAGTCATTGTAGTTAAAACAGAAAGTTAATGAATGTCAAATTTGTACAGGAAGAAATCTATTATGGAAGCCACATGAACCACTTGTCCCGTAACATGTGATGCATGCCATAAATGTTTTTTTTCAATGTTTCTGGTAGGCTGGGACAGAACTTGGGAAGAAATAAAGGAATGCCATTCTAGGAGGTGAGTGACTCAGTGGTCACTGGGAGGGAAGAGAAAGACACCCTGTTTTCGTTTTGACTTGCAATCCATTCAAAGCTTTGTAAATGCTACTTTAACAGAAGCAGATGCACATTGCACAGTCAACACTGCAGTGCCAGATTGAACCATGCTGCAGTTGGAAATGGGGTCATGGCCCATGGGTTGCGACTCGCGAAGTGCCATGGGCTGGGAGGTCATGCATGAATGATGATTGGTGGGGTCTGCCTCACTTAACAAATACAGTGGGCATACTAAAAATTGTCAATAACCAAGCAATGTGGCTTACTACCACCCATCCCTGCCACTGCAGAGACTTCCCCTTCAGCTGCTGCTGACGCGCTGGTGCGGCTGGCCCCATCACTGGTGGTCTGTGCGGCTAAAAGAAATTACACATTTTATATGCCAGATACACATCCCCTTTTTATTTTTTTAAACAAAATACAACAGCAACGCATGACCACAGTTCAGTTGCATTGTAATCGAAACTGCTGAGATACTGAATAATAATATATACAACCCTGCATTGGGGGGTCACCATAACCATGGCCACTCGCTCGTCATTTGAGCATGAGCGAGAAATAGAAAGTCTTCTCAACAAACAAGCATAGAAGAACTTGCTTGGGTCTGCAAACTCTGTAATCTTTACAGTAGACATCCTAATCTAGTGTCTAGAAAGTTTAAGCTACAGATTAGTAGAGACACAGGAGGAAGTCAGCTACAGAAAGATAGAAAAAAGGATAATTCAGGGAAGGATAAAAAGAATAAACATTAAATAGAACGAAGAGCTTTTAAAAAAAGGCAGAGTATAAAAGAAAGGAGGAAAAAATTATCTAATGGGGAGAGGTAAAAGTTAGAGAAATAAATAATATTAATGAGAACTTACTGGGGCAGCAGAGCCATCCACCACGGCACTGGTGGTCGTGTTGGAACTTCCACCCGCTGCAGCACTGGTGGTGGCACCCTCCTCAGCCTGACCATCTGATGCCCTCTTCTTGCCCTTGGGTGCTTATGTAAGAATTAAAGAAGATAACAAAAATGGATGAGTGATACAGTTAATCTCCTAGAAAATATATTGTCAGGCAAAGGCAAATGTAGTAGCATATTGGCATTATACTTTTCTAAATCAGATTGCCTATATTATTGAGTTGACCTATTTCTAATTTCTGAAACCTTACCTAAAACCTATTCTGAATTTCCTAAACTGCATTTGGAAATACTTGATCTTTGCTTCACAAATCGCACCCTCTTTGATGGGCCAACTCAGTCAGTTTCCCCTTTCAATGCGTAGATACATATTTTGCATACTGCTTCACTGGAAGATTGCTTGGGACTGTACAAGATACATGAAAATAAAGACACAGAGAACACTAACTCACCAATAATATATTTCTAATAATTCCACAGTACCACTATCTTAGTGACAAGAGGAAAGAGGAGTCAGTATAACTTCTTACATAATCAGCTCAAGCAAGGGCCTACAGCAACGAGCAGAACCGGGTAGCACCAAGCACCCAGCTCACTTAAATTGGATTACATACTATTCGTAATGTTACATTATGTAAACTTAGCTTACCTCTGACTGTGAGCAGCATGCTATTTGGAAAGCAAAACTAGCATTATAGGATAGGACACAAAAAATTAATAATAATAATTTCTAGTACTCACCAAGCCCCGCAACCTGGACCCCCAGCAGGTTGACCAGGTACCTCTCCCGGTTAAGGATGTCAGCCCAGCGTTGCATCAGCAGCTACTGGGTGCGCTGAACCCGAGTGCATTGGCAAACACAACGGTGTACCCTCCCCCACAGCAACCGACGCTCCCGCAGGCTATACCCTCTCAAGGGCCTGCCTCCTGCTGCTAGCATCGAGGGTAGGAGGCGCTGCGCAAAAAACAGAGTGCAACCACCTTCTCCTCGCTAAAAATGGCACGAGGTTTCACTCTCTGGTGGCGCTGGCACCCACAGGGTGTGTGGTTCGCTGCAGCCCGCACTGGTGCCACCTCTCCCACGCTCTGCCATGGTGCTGGGTAAACATGAAAAAAGAGAAAGACAGGAGCAAGAGAAGAGATAGACTAGAGAGGGAGAAATTAGGAAGATAGGGGAAAACTAATAAAGGGACAAAAAGTCACAGAAAATAAACAAAAATGCAAAAACGTAAAATACACCAATACAAATACACACACTAATGAAATAAATATAAAACAGGGGAGGATAAGTTGGATAAAGCAAGGATGGCAACTATATAGTTAGATTGAGAAGCAGTCCCAGTACCATGCACAGAATAATGAGTTAGTCAAATACCACCTTGATTGAGTAGTTGATGGGCAGTGATATGTCATTTTGTGAAATGGAATCTTCTATCCTTAACGTTAAGGGTATAAAAAGCCACAGGGTACTTTCAGAAACTTGGTCGTACTTGTTTCAATATTAAATAACATTAACTAAACTTTTTTGATTTTGATCAACAGTATACATATCTTATTTCTTTGCTTAAATGAGCTTAACTATCCTATATGAGAAAAATATGTATTGATGCCTGACTTTCCCAAAAACACTACACCCATTGCCTTGGCTTAAAATGTACAGCAGAAGAGTTTGCACCTACAGGGACTTCCCTTGGCCCTTCAATCTCAAGAAAGCCTACAAAAATAGCTATTTCACTCAGCCTATGGCCTGATCACTTGATTAAGCAAAAAGAGACCTTTTGATCATGACCTTCAATGCAGTCCTCATCCAATTCCACAGCTCATCCAACTGATAGTCAAAGGCTGAAGGCCAGTTTTCAAATTTCTGAAATCCAGTACTCAACATTTTTATATTGGTGATTGCAATCCAAATGGGGTATTCAACGATGCTAACATCTCCCTCTAACCCCAAAACTGTCTTGGCAGAAATGACCTAACCACCAGGTTCAGGAACACTTCTTGCCTTCTTTCTAGCAACTTCTATTTCTCTCGCTCTAAGGTAATTGAAATCAGTGTGCAGGACTTCACAAGATCCTTTAAATAATTAAATAAGTCAGTATTTGAAAACCCAAATTCATAGACTCCAAAAAAGTGACATATAAGGCTCAAAGCACAGGCTGAATTAAAGGAAGTCTCTGAGTCTTGAGGCTTAGGAGTAGAAAGCATAGCCCATACTCTGGCTTGTAAATTTTGTGAACAAAAACAGAAGAGACAAGGACAGGCCTGGGAATTTGAGATGACTGTAAATGGTGAAATGTTTAGTCAGAAAGTCTCACAGTATGCTTATTGGATCAACTACAACAAATTGAGTTTGGTTTTGAGAATGTTAACCAATGGTTGTCTGGAGAGTGATTATGGTGGAGGGACTTTGGACAAATTGATCGATTTGACACTAGTGAGTAATCCCTCAGTAGAGAATTTGTTATTTTCTTCACAAACTGAAGAATTTTCCTTTATCAACCACTTTAAATCAGGCCCTAACTTTGACCCTTAAAGAAGTCATTATATTATCATTGCTTTTCTGAAGATTCCGATTCAAGCCTTAATGTCCATTCCTCAGCTGTATTACTAGCTGTCCAGGTGCCATTAATGGGAACATTGTCACTGGTACTGATCACATCACTGTAAACATCACATTCATAACGCATTTCTGTATTATTTAGTTTCCTTTATTTCAGTCATATCTTCTCTAAACATACAGTCAGATAAACTTTGCCTAAAAAGAGTATATTTCTTTTGACTATTAACACACAGTTTATACGACTGATTTAATTGTCAATTTTAAGGAAAACAGTAAAAGAAAATGTGTTACTGATGCTGGCATTGATATTGAATAGCCCATTCATTCAAGGCAATATATCTGGTTACAATGCATGCGATTCGCATGGTTAATAATTTAATGCAGACATGAACGCAGAAGCTGTGCGGCAGGCAGTGGTGTAAATGTTTACTTGTGAGTGTGATGAATTGCATGTTTTGTGTAGTTCACTCCTGAGAGTGGATGCTTTTGTTTGAATCCGGCCTCAAATAGGCACAGTGCCATGGCTATTTCTTTAAAACATTAGAGCGAGGATTTTTGTCATTCACTTTTCTCATCTCATTTCCTTCAAGTGTGGAAATTCCAGTAAATGAGATACAAACTATTTCTACTGGAGCTAGTTGCGGCATGTGAGCTTTTGAACATTCAACTACATGGGTTCCAATATGCAAATTTATAATTGCTGATTTGTTTTTACAGAATCGTGAGACCAGACATAATCTCAAGATTTACAGAAACCACAGAGGGAAAAGTGGACTGGACATTGAGGAAAGAGGAAAGGCAATGCAAATGTAATCTCCAACCAAATGAGACGCTAAGTTCCTCGAGGATAAGGACATTTGCATGACCACATCCACCATGGAAAGTGAAGAGCACAATTGAGCAACCAAAAACAAGATGAGCCCCCTAGAGAAGCTACATGATAGTTTTGGATGAAGCTCTCCATTAAAGTATTTGATTCCACTTGATATAGGGTAATTTTTATGGAGTTCCATAGAAAACTTTCTAACTTCACAAAACTTGCAAAGATTTTTCGCCTTTTCACTGACATGTGATATTTGTTACTTTAGGCAAAACGTTATGTCATACATATCTTTATTTAATACATACAAAAGTTCTGTTTGAGACCTACTTTACAGAAAACCTTCATCGATCCCACACTATCAGCCAAAGACTTCTGTTGTGGGCTTGTGTCTGGTCCATGCCATGTTCTTGTTGTATGCCTCGAGTCAGGCATGGCATATGTTATTATTTGTATGCCGTTCTAATTCTAGGAATGTCTTCAAGAATGCTTGGGGAAATTCTATGGGGCAGTTGGAGGATGGCACTGTGTGGGGAGGACAGTGTTTCCTTCCAGTCTGTACCTTGGTAACAAAGAGCACTTTTCCATCAAGAAGCGTACAGTGCTTTCCTACAATTTGGCGACAAGGATGGACCTGATCCAAGAATACTAACACCGCACCGGTATCAGCATTCTGCACCACTTTGACCGCAGGCCATCTAGAGAAAAGATCCATAATCACTATGACATATTTTTGTGATGGCCCTACCCTACTGGTCCCATGATGTCTATAGTTATGGCTTCCCATACATGTCCTGATCATGCGTTTAATCTCATATCCACTCCCGGCCACCAGAACAACATTTTTACAATTTGGTGCCAAAATGGCCTTCATGGCACAACTGCAGTATACCGTCCCTAAGGTTGAATGGAGGAACAATTCTTTCGCCTCTCAAAATCATCTTCCCATCCACAGATAGCTCCAAACGTGCTTGCCAGAAAGGTTTTGCCTTTTCTGCTAAGTTCCTCTTATTGGGCCACTGAACTCTAATAAATTTGACAACCTCCTGTAACACTGTGTCTTCCCTATAGTCTTGCTCCCACTCTTCCCTTTTAATAGCCAGATACCCACTATTGTGTATTAATGCAACTTGAAATTCGTTTTACTTGTCATCCTCGCATTCTTCCAGTTGAATAGGCATTCTGGATAGAAAATCCACAACCACATTATCTTTCCCTGGCATGTACCTGATTTTAAATATGAACTCCTGCAATCACATTGAAATCCTAGCTATTCTAGCCAAGGCATTACCTGTACCTTCAGTAGTCATTACCCTCACTAGAGGTTTATGGTCACAATGGATTGTGATCAGTCTTCCCCACACAAATTCTTTGAAATATTTAGGGCCCAAGAGCCTCCTTCTCTATAGTAAGGTATTTTCCCTCAGTAGACGCTAATGACCTTGAAGTGAAAGCTATTACAGTTTCAATACCTCTGTTATTACTTTGCATCAACATATCGCCCAAACCCTTATTACTGGCATCAGTTGTTATAATGCTATCAGCAGTTGGGTCATAGCTACCCAATTTGGTTGCCCTTGAGATACAATTTTTTATAATCGAAAAATCTCTCTCAAGCTGTTTTGACTATATAAACTTGCTTCCATGTTTAAGACGTTGCCTGATATGAGAACACTTTTCTGCAAACTTTGGAATCAATTTAGCACAAACTTTCTGCGAGTGCCAAAAAAAGAACGTACATCATCCTTAGAGTTTGGTGTGGCTGCATTTTTGATGGCTTCAACTAGCGATGGCTTACGTTTAACTCTTGATTCATCAATTACATGTCCCAAATATGTTACACTCCTTTCCGCCAACTGACACTTAGAAAACTCTACCGTTAGCCCTTTAGTTTCCAAAAAAGATAATGCTTTTGTCAACTTAGCATTATGTTCTTCCTTGGTTTTATCAAATACCAGAATGTCATCTGGCAAGAACATGATGCCCCTTTCTTTACCAAAAAGGTTAAACATTAGCCTCTGAACAAAGACAATGCATTTTAAAGGAGAGAGATATGTTGTGGGCTCGTGTCTGGCCCATGTCAAGTTATTGTTATATCCCTCGTGTCAGGCTCGTGCCATATTATTATTTGTATGCTGTTCATATCTAGCAATGTCTTCAAGAATGCTTGTGGGAATTCCATGGGGCAGTTGGAGGATGGCATTGTGTGGGGAGGACCGTGTTTCCTTCCGCTCTGTACCTTAGTAATAAAGAGCACTTTCCCATCAAGAAGGGTATAGTGCTTTCCTACAACTGCCTTACATATTTGGAGACTGCTACTGTGTCAGCAGGGACCAATTTGTCTAAAGTGCTTCTGTCAGTGCGGTCCAAGCCTGTTTGGCAAACTTGAATGCTGGCCAGATGCCACGTCATGTGACAGGTCGACATTAATTTTTGTTTTGCAGAAACAAACTCCCAAAGCTGGTGTTCTTTATGTAAAGCAAAAATATCAAAGGCTGTGACATGAAAGGAGTAGTCTCTGTCTGCATAGGGACCCTTGTTTGGTAGTACTGCCATGACTGCCTCAACTGCCGTGGTGGTCACAGATAGGAAAACACTGCCTCAACTGCCGTGGTGGTCACAGAGAGGAAAATAGAGCAGCAGAAGAGCTGCCTTAACTGACTTTGTGGTGGACAGGCTGTCAGTAGAGGCTTGCCTATAGCAGAGCCATCTCTGATGTTCCCTCATGTATAAATGAGGCTGGATGGGGGGAGTACAGAGTGGGAAAATTACCAGTTTACAGCAGCTCTCCCATCCTCTCAAACTCTAAATGACCCCATTGTGTATAGTAAAACTAAAATGTAAGCTTGCTGATAAATATTCAACATACATTTTCCAGGTGGCTATGTTAGAGTGAAAATGGTCTCTCAATGCAAAAAAAGCAATTTTGATCAAGCAAAGGTAAATGGGGACATTTTGCAATCTTCCTTACAAGTGCAAATCGTGAACTGTGCAAATGTTTAATGGCAGAGAAAATGTTTGAACATACCCAGATCACACCAAGTGCATCTCTTTTTTTTATAAAGAAAGCCAGTTAGTGGCAGCTAGCCACAGTTTGAGGTGCAGGAATGTTTACGTCACCCCAATTGAGAAGCCACCTGATTGGCCACCATTATAAAATCTGTGTAGTCTGGCGGGTGGCAATGAACGCAAGCTTTCAGCATTCACTCAAATGCAAAATATATGCAATAAACAAGTTTTTGGGGACCCCTTTGTATGTGCCATTAGCTATAAGATTGGGGGTTGACATACAGGGCAGTTGTAGACCTTTCTGGTAGTCATCCATATTTGTCCCTATAGATGCCCCTGCTGATGCTCACTGTGTCCTACCTTCTTGCAATAGGCAGTGTAGCTCAAGGTTTTTTGCATCTAGATTGGATTGGGCTGCCATCAACTGATATGTCTTTGGGATATTAACTTGCCCTTTCATGACCGCAAAGCTCTGTGCACCTGTATAAAAGTATAAATGAACCTGTTGCACCACGTGCTGTTTTCTGTTAAGAGCCATGGATTAAACTGAAGAAGGTAGACAGTCGAATGATGAGAACCTACATGAACTCACTCTAAGATTTAAACAGGCCAGCAGCGTTGAGCCTTGCCATGGACACCATATATCTCTAACAGATGTATGTGTCAAGATTAGGGGGTTGCTTCTACTGCTCCCACCCAATTTGAATTGGGCCATCACAGAGATCACTTAGGTGTCTAATTCCATCTTGCTGCTGTACGACAGTGTTTCGCACATGAAGAATGCGACTGCTGAGGGAAAAGCTTGTATACTACCAGAGTCAACTAGAGCCTTAGTGTGGGTTACCCAAAGCACACTTCCTCCTCAGTGGCACTGCTTTGCCCTCTCTCATTGTCTGTGCGGTCCCTGCAGGCCATCCAATGCTCCCACTGCTTAGAACCTACTAAACAAGCCAAGAGCAAGAGCATTGCCAAACATCTGCACAGAAAACATCATTTCACAGTTCACAGTATTCGCAGAGTTAGATACTTCCCACTTGCATCACCCACACAATCTACACACATATATATCATTGACATATATATCATTAGGGTGACTACCTCACTCCATTACATCATGGGTACACAAGCTTATTTTGAGAGTTGTACTCTCTGTTCTCCCACATGGCATAGCACCCTTTATTCAACAATCTTGATCCCCCCACTAAGTTTAGAGTCTGACAAGTTGTCCTGTTTCTACCAGTGAGTTCTCCTCTGTCTCTGCTTGCAAAAACCTTACTCCACTTGGCCAGGAGACATTCACTCATTGTGCCTTTGGTCAATGAACATCAGTCCATCTGCCTGGATATCAGACCATCTGCCATGCTGAGTACAGCATATGTTGCAAAGTAATTTTTCATCTCTGTGACTGGCAGGTTCCAAACATAGAAAAACATAAATTGTTTACATGTGCAGTGAAAACAGTCAATGGATGTGATTTGTTTATTAATATTATTTAAAATTGTAAAAAATATATGTTTAAATTTTTAAATATAAATATATATATATTTTTGATGATTGGCTGCATTAACCATGGTCTATAAATTTGTTGTGTTAGTGAAATACGTTTAATTGGATCAAAACAATCCTACAACATTCAGAATGCATTAGGTTCTCACACATCGTGAATCAGTGTATGTACTTAACTGTAGGACTCCTTGCATAGAATTGATCTGCTTTGTATAAATGCATGATGGATGGAGTAGTGAAGGTTGAGCAACAGTTGTTTGAAACTCAGGTGCAGACCACAACTTTGAGTCAGCATAAAGAAATGTGGGCCAGAATACTGGACAGGGTGAGTGCTGTGTCCAATGTGTGCAGGATGACATCCTAGCTAACGTGTTACACAGACATTCTAGGCACACAGCTTCATTTAAGTCTGGTAGTACACCCTGAAAACAATGCCTATAATATTAATATGTTATGCTAACCTTGCAAAGTTATAATGAATGCCCTTATGTTGCACACAAAAGGAGATGTTGTAGTGGAGGGTAGAAATTAAGGGGCATATTAGCAAGAAGAGGCGATAATCATCGCTAACCCTGCTTAGCGTGATTTTTTTTATCGCCGGCTATCGCTGGAATATATTGCCACGCTAACGCTGTATTAGCAACGATTAGCGCTATGGCGATGAATATTCCAGCGATAGCTGGGGAAATGGGCCAACATCGCTGAAAAACCAGCGATGTTGCATGGAGAAGGGAGAACACCTTGCTGATACGACCCTGTGGTCGTATCAGCATAATCCTCCCCCATGTTAGGTATGGCTAACACCTGCTAATTGCAGGTGTTAAATAAATGGCGATGACCCCGGTTAGCGCGACTTTTCACGTCGCTAACTGGGGCCATGGCCACCTTGCTAATAGGCGATAGGCCTGTTAGCGAGTGTTTCCCAGGTTTGTTCGTCGGAACGCCCACTTTGCATGTCATTAGCGATAAATATCGCTGACATGCAAAGCGATAAAAACGGGCGCTAATGCCCGCAAACTGTCGCTAACTGCTGTTAGAGACAGTTTGCTGATAGAGCGATATAAATATCGCCGCTTTAGCGGCAAAAGTGCCGCTAAAGCGGCGATAGTGCCCTTGCTAATATGCCCCTATATGTTCAATAAATATATTCATTTTTGCTAAATATTTTGATTATTAAAATGAAAAATATAATCATGCCAAATGGCACTCAACTACTCCTCTAATGCCCCACACATTGTACAAACCTTATTAGTACAAAGGCAGTGACATATTGCACTAACTGACATTTCCAGATAGATGTAGTTACAGAAGACAAATACTAAATGTATATGTATTTTTTGACAATGAAAATTATGTTGATGTAAAGGAATAATTGCTGAAGCTTACAATATTGTAGTCCGGGGTACCTGCAAGGGTGTCACATATCGAATTAAACAAGAGCTAACATACAAAGTGGTTACATTTGAGAAATTGTAACAGATGTTGAAGTGAAAACCATTAGGGTAGATTTAAATTAAATATTAATGGAATACAAGCATTATAACACTCGAATAACAGGTAAGTGAGTATCACATACACTGCAGGGATCATGATAAAAAACCATAAAGTTATAAAGTTAAGATCAAAATACATTGTGCATCCTTTAAGAAGATATACTTCATCACCTAACGGTATAGAAATCCTAATTTCCCAACTAAATTCTGTAAATGAATTGCTGTAGAGATGAATCTCTACACCATTAGGCGTGTATATTCATCTTTCAGGAGCTGGAGATGATTCAGGGCCGGGCTACATTTCTTAATATTCAAAACTCTTAACATTGTAATAATAAAATCCCTCCGCGGTTTGGTGTATAGCCGGCAAAAAAACAGGAAATGCAACATATTCTGAGCTGACATGAATCAATTTCAGCGTCACAGTAGGCCTTGCTGGGGTAAGAAACCAACAAATGTGCGATGCTAAACCTGAATCTAATAAGATAAAACCTTTTCGAGTGGCAAAAGAAAAAAGAAAGATAGGGCTCTAGACGTTCACAGCAAACTAGGGGCAGATATTCCGCTACTCTCTTCTTCACAGTCTCCAAGGGCTCCCCGTTCTCCCTTAAAATAGATAGTTTTTTTTATTATAAAATTAAAATACTACTTTGTAAACTGTTTAGCATTAGATCAAATTTATTTACTAGTGAAGATTGTAATATAACTTTTAATGTATTTATTTAAAAAAATGCAAAATACTGTTATTCAAAAGAACATAGGAGGGCATCTTTCCACACTGGAAAGTTTTATCTTGGAAAAAGGTGACTGTAGTAGGAATAATACTAAAATACTGTAGATTTAACAAACTACCAACCACTGTGACATAAACATTGATGATCAAATAAGTTATAGACGAATTAGTATACTGGGTGTATACAATAACATTGCTTACACAGAGAAAACCAAATGCACGTGTGATATGTTTTCGATCAAGAGATTGCTTCATATGAAAAATTAAATGATGTTTGATTGAATGCTGCACAGCAGTAATGTTAATTGAACTATTTATCAATAGGATCAGTCTTCTTCCAATCCGCCAAATCCAGGAATGACCTCCCCCAACACATCAGGATCTCCTCCTCACTTCTTGAATTCCTCAAGAAGCTGAAGACCTAGCTTTTCAATTAGTCTTCTTGCTGGACCAGCCTCGCCACATGCCTACTCTCACCTACTCAGTGCCAAGATACCCTCACGGGTGACAAGCAGTGCTTTACAAATCCACCTTACAGCACAATATATTACATTACAGCAATATACTTTAACACCATGGACGTCATTTGGGAGTAGTCAGGGGTCGCAGTTGTGACATCTAGCTTGCTCCCTGCTACTTCTTGCACTTCCTTTTCAACCCTGGCCTCAGAGGGAGCAAAACATTTGCCTCCTCTGAGACCAGGGGTCGCAAATGAAGTGCCAGGAGTAGCAGGGAGCAAGCTAGAGATCACAACTGCAACCCCGGACTACTCCCAAATGGCATCCATGTTTAACACCTATTCTTTCACTATTGCAATTGGTTTGAAACAAAGAAGCCCAGGAAAGCAATCAAATAATTGGGCTTGAAATAACAAAAAGGGCAAAAAAATACTTATATTACATGAACCTTTTATTTAAATATGAAAACAGGAACCTTTTCACCATGGAAGATTAAGTAATATGTGATGGTTGGTGTAGGAAGGTGGAATCTGACTGCATGGTTGCTCCCACTTTTTTTCCTGGTGATTTGCTGGTTTTCGACTTAGTTTGGCTGGGATCCTGCTATTCAGGACCCCAGCCTATCTGCTTTCCCCTTAAATTGATTGTATGTACTTTAGGTACACTCCAGATTGGATTCTGGGGTACCCTTGTGAGTCCCTAGTATATGGTATACTATGTACCCAGGGCATAGGTACCCCAGAGGCCTACCAGGGGCTGCAGCATGTATTGTGCCACCCCTGGGAAGCCTTTTAAAATGACACAACAGGTCTGCTACAGCAGCCTGTGTAAGGTGGTGTATCCACCCATTACTGAGATATAGGTTCCCTATATCTCTCCATATCACTGCACATGTAAACCTATCAGTCACCCCTATGGCAGGCCTTAACAATCCTGAAGGCAGGGTGCTGGGTTTCATGTGAGAGGGTGCCCATGCATGAGCAGAGCCCCTCTGCAGCTTTCGGAATCTTTATTCCGGGGTTGTTTGTGATGCAGCCAGACCATATACTCTTAAGTGCATTATAACCAAACGGTAAATGCTAACTTTGGGATGGCTGCATGGAAACATGTCGTGTTTGGTGTCAAACACCTTGGAATCATACCCCCACACCAGTAACTGGTGTGGGAGTATGATCCCACCCTTCTAGAGGGAGAGACATGACAGCACCGGTATACCCGGTACCAGCTAACAGAGCCCTGGCATCACAAAATGGATGCTGCCAGCCACAGACACGAGTCTGCCCTCCTGCTGCTGGATGAAACTCCGGCAGGGGAAGCCTGGACAATAGGTTTCCTGTCACAGGGAGGTGTTACCACCTCCCAGACAGGCTTTAGTGTATTGGGGCTGGGTGGGTGCACTCTCAGAGTGCTTTGAAGTCTACACTGGGGGCACATTTGGTGTCCCTGTGCATAGTCCAGCTCAAACCGCTTGCAGGGGCACACAGCCCCTGCTCTGGCGCGAAACTGGACAAAGGAAATGGGTGTAGCCACCCCTCTTTCCTGACCCTCCCATAGGTGGGTCCCCAGAGTTTGTCCCACCCCTTCCTTGGGTATAAAGTAGGAAACCCTGACTACAGGACTTTAGATTACACCTGGACTAAACTCTGATACCAGAAACCAAGTACTTCGATGATCTACACTACGCTGGATGACTGAAGAATCTTCCTTGGAGTAAAGGAGTTACTCCCCTGCAAGGCAGGCACCTTTAACGCAACTGACCGGTTGGCATCTCTGAGCTCTGACGAACTCCGAAGAATATTGGCACACAGGAGGTGGGTTTTCCGAGGTCTCTGAGGTTGATCTGTGCCCACAGCAAGTCTGAGGCCCGTATCCCTCGTGGAGACCGTGCAACCCGAACCCCTGGACACCGCAACCATTTGCAGAAGCATCAGCTTTCTGGCAACTCTTGAAGCTGAGCTTTGGGTTACTTGTAGCCCTGACCCCAAGCAGTAATTGCACCGAAGATTGCAGGCCTACACTCAATGAATGTTCCGTGGACCACCATTTTGTGATTCCTCTTGAGGTCCCTTCGTGATACCTGGTCCATTGACCTGTGGGTCCCCAAGAAGGCAACTCTAACTTTTATTGGGCTTTTCTGGTTGCTCCAGACGTGCCCTGACTCTCCATTGCTTGGGGAGTCCCCAGGACCTTGCTGGTCTGCACAGAAGCATTTTTTCTCTTCCTGCATGGGTTGCTGTTGCCAAGGCTTGTTGTGGTCAATCCGATCACCAACACCCCAGCACTCGACATCCTTTGTGGTACAGCTCGAATCCAGCTCCTGGTTGTCGTCGACATCTCCAGGACCCCGTGGCTGCAGAGTCAAGCTTCACCTCTTTGCACCTGAAGCACCCGACATCGGTGGGCATTCGATTGCTCCGCTCCTGGTCACTGGCTAGTGACCCAGACTCTGTCCCCTCTGCTTTCAGGTTCTTCACATCTTCGATCCAGGCTTGGATCGCACCGGACACTTTTCTCCTTCACGGCAGCAGCACTTTGCAGCAGATCGCCATTGAAAACGACGACGATTCCCGACACCTTTTGACACTTATGCACCCGGCTTCCCTGGGTGAGGTAACTCGAGTACTCCGGTGCTCCCATGGGTGTTGGCCCTAGAACCCCTTAAGTCTAAAGGGGTTTGCTCAAAGTCCTCTCCTAAGTGGCCTTTATCTTTAAAATTCCAACAGCGACTTTCCGCATTGAATCCTACGGCGCTCGCGGCTGTGTTCTCACACTGCACACGTCCCCCGTGGGTCTCCTGTGTCACTACCTTGGATGGTTCCTTGGGGTCCCAGCGATTCTACGTGCTCTAGGCACTGTGTCTAGTCAAGTCGTGGTTCTTATACCACTTTCTTAGTATATGGTTTGGTCTCCCCCTGGAGCCCACTGTGTTTTGTGCTATTTACTGTCGTTTTAATACTGTGATACTGTGAATCTTGAACTCTAATCTCATAAAGGGATTAGTAGTTGGTGTTTAGAAATAAATAAATATATTTTATATATATCTTGTGTGGTTCTCCTTTCATTTAGTTATTCAAGAGGTTATAATCTGGTAAACCAAGTTGCTTTACACTCCTTCAAGACTTAGCCTGAAGGCTGCTCTCCATAGCTACCACTAGGATAGCTTTCAATAAAGGTTGTCTTTAAACCTATCATCAATAAGGGTCGTTTGGACTGGTGCAAGGTGCCCACTATAACTAGTGGACAGCATATGCCAGGCCAACTTCTCACAGTTAGCATGAGGTACATAAGCCCCATGTTCATCCAGCAACATGAAAATAAGGCACAACAATGATGAGTACAGAGAGGTTTACAAACACAATATGTTTTTATTTTGTAAATAAAATGTCGGGATGGGGCTCTGCGGCCCGCAGCCACCACCTCCAAACCAGCCTTACTGGTTTTTTTCAAGTCAAATTTTGAACAGAAGGACGTTTCAACCCAATAAATTATTTCGTTTCTTCTTGTGATATCTCACAGTGATACACAGAAATCTTTGTTGCATGTCTTCAAGTACACATTTACGCAGCAAAAAGCTGTTGCAACATTGTGCTGTCGCTGATACCGGAATGGGGCAACATAAAGATTGTGAGGCCGATTCACAGAACTAATCTGAGATAAAATCCTAAACTTACTACTTTTGGTATTCACAAACGGCATTTAGTAGTAGGAAAGTTAGGACTCCTAACTTTACTACTACTAAACTGAGACAAAATCCTAACTTTACGACTTTCGGTATTCACAAAAGGCATTTAGTAGTAGTAAAGTTAGGAGTCCTAACTTTACTACTACTAAATACCTTCTGTGAATACCAAAAGTAGTAAGTTTAGGATTTTATCTCAGTTTAGTTCTGTGAATCGGCCCCTGAATGTTTTTTGCTCTGTATCAGTCTATCAGGACGATAAGATTGTTGGAAACTGCTACAGAAAATCTATAAGCCCTGAGGGAGAGGGTGTGTCCCTTGAAACACGTTGGCTGGATGTATTTTTATGTTAAAAATTTAATAAATGTGTACTTGAAGACGTACCGCAAAGACTTCTGTGTATCACTTTGTGATATCATAATTCAGGAAAATTAATAATTTATTTAGTTGATATCTCGTTATGTTGAAAAATTATCTAATATTGACCTACAATGCACTTTGAGTGCATAGATTTGACATAAATATCATCAATTACTAATTCCATGTCTATGTTGCAATCTTGATCAAGCATTTCACGTCTAAATAATGTGGAATATATTAACTGAATGATGCAACCACCAGTTTCTAGTGTCAACTCTGCTGAAAGTTCTATGATTAGACAGGCAGTAAATCCCCTTATTCCCAGTGTATTATAGATTGCTGTTGGGACAAAAAGTCCCCTACATGATAAACAGGCATGTAACCTTACCTTGAGTGCATGACTATTTGAGAAACAGGCATTTATGTGTTTGTACTTTTATATATGGTCATTCTATTGTGCAAATCCAGCCAAAAGATTCATCAGGGCATGCTGACTTTTCATTTTGGCCATGGAATCACACTAATGTAGCATATGCCCGGAGCCCTAGACCTGTCGCTGATAATGTGAAGTCCAGAAACTTTTCTGGGACCTGGAGGGGAGCAAAAAGTGTCCCCTCATAATGGGCAAGGGACTACTGCCCATGCTGTGGGTGAATCATGTAAAGTGGTAGTGACACTACAGGTAGGAGTATGAGTCTGAAGTGATGGAGGATGAAAACAGGGCTGCCTTTAGAAATTTAGTGAGAATCCTTTTAGCAAAGGCTGCAGATTAGTTCTTCTTGAAAGCTGCCATGTGGTAGATGGTAGGGACGAGAGGTGGAATTGCAGTTTCTGTTGTCAATGTAAGGAGGTTTCTAGGCAGGACCTGCCCTTCTCTCTGTCCATGTTTACTACTTCGTGAAGGCTGATGACATGAAGGTCCTGAGATCTCCCACTTCATTGTGCCCTTGTTTTGAATACTGCTGCTTGGAGCCACCTAATTACTACCTGCTTTTAGAGCAATCACCTTGCACAAAGGCGGTGTCTGAGGAAGAGCCAGAAAATGACATTTGAAAGAGAATCTCCCCAAACCAGTTCTGAATCGAAGTCAATGTTTCCACATCTATCTGGAAAAAGTGTGGAAAAGTGGGATCGAAGCCACCACACTTGGCTCCAGTTCCAGGTTCTTCATGACTCAGGAAGGGAGTGCTAGCAGAGCACTTGAAGAACTGCTGGGTGACCAAGGCTGGTATCTGCATGACAGCCAGTCTCCCAGAGGCAGGGGGACACACCTCAAATCTGCACAACTTGCTGGAGAAACTGAAGGTCTTCTTAGCATCTAAAAACATGCATATGTGCTCATAGAGGGAAGAAGATAGCCTCGTCCTTAAAACCATAGGGCAAAGGTTCTGATGTCATTTTTTCATGTTCAAGACCACCACAAAAACCCTACTGCTCCATAACACAAAAAAATAAAAATGGCCCCTTATGCTGGTAGAAAACTCTCAGGGTGCCAAGTCCATTATTTCTTAACAAACTCCTGCTTTGGGAGTTTGTTTTGGGAAATTAAAACACTTCTCTGAGCGACCACATGGCAGCCACTCAGCAAAGCTACAGTGCTTTCAGAGGAGCCACCACGACATTGACTCATCTGAACGCACAGCCATTTCCTTGAGACAGGCCGAGATCTCTAATATAGTGGGCAGTCATCTGCCAAACCCTAAATCAGTCTGCATATCCTTTGTGTATTGAAATCATTCAAAATTAATATGCCACATTTTCTCTTAATATTGGATTGCATAACAAAACATAATAAGTCATGTAGTCACCCTACTGCAGGTTTCATTGTAATTTACAATACATTTTTAGAACTTAGAACCTATTTTTTGTAGTTTGTATACTTGATTAAAAATGTAGTCAATAATCCATTCACAGGATGACAAATGTGTTACTTATGTAATTATGTTCCCTTGGTGGAATGTGTTCTTTTCTGCCGAAGCATTATAGGGATGTAGGCAGAGGTAGATCATTGCACACATGCTACACCATCACAAATTTTCTGATATCTTGTTAACCATTTTACAAGTGTATTTTAGTTTATGTGACTTCCTATAGAGCAGAAAGGATATCTGCCTTGGGTTGATAAAGTATGCCATATGCCAAGGTCTAAAAAAGGCCATAGTCTGCTATGTTGAATTCATACTTGTTAAACTTGTGTAGACTTTGACATTTGTATGTTTGATCAGTGATATCCATTGTGATTTTAAAGTGGGTCTTGTAAGACGTCATATGTAATTGCAGGGATTGACATGATATTTAACGCATGTATATTCAATTATATCAAGACATATTTACTACAAGTATCAGTCACTTAGTAAGTATTACTATTAAGGTGATGTGTTTATGTGTCTGTATGTTATATTTCTTGAGCCAATACACAGGAGAAGCTGGCCCATCATCAGGGAAAGCATTGGATCATCCATTAAAGTCAGAGGGCAGTGCCAGTGGCATAGATGGACCCAGTGCACAGAGGGTGAGTGCAATGGCATGGATGCCAGCTCAAAGACTGGGTCAACCCGTTTTATGGAGAATTACTCATAGTTCCATTGGCCAGCCACTTTTGGTGGCAGTAGAGACAGTGTCAGCTTCTTTAACAGTTTCCACCAGCCATTGCTCTAGGAGCCCTCAGATAGAAATGCTTCCCAACCAGAAGTCATCAGGCTGGGGTTTCCTTTGACCTAGGCACCTCTCCCAATGCTCCTGTGCCCTCACTCCCTGTTTCAGAGGAGACACTACAAGGTTTAGAGGGTGCTTAGTTCTGGGCAGGCAGCAGTGTATGGTGTCCTTCAGGATTTGGTCCAGCATGTGAACCAAATCACCCAAATCCTGTAGAGCATTCATTCTGTACAGGCTGTGCAGCACAGAGTGTCTTGGGAAGTTATTGCCACCTTGAAAACCATAACTGCCACACAGTTGTCTTTCCCACACCATTCCAAATTCTCAAAACCTGTTGTCCCCTTGTTCCCACCCCAAACTCACTAGGGGTGTTTTCACTCATAAGGAGGAGGACTTTCTATAATATGTAGCAATGCAAGAGTACTGCCAAGAACTTTATTAATCCCCTATTTTTCTATTTCACATTTCACCATACCCCAGTGAAGTCTGAGATGTATTTATGTTTTTGATACATAAATCAAAAGGGACCACTGCCTGCCCTTAAAACAAGTATTTGCAATGCAATCGGCCTCGCCTTTGGGACCTTATATGTATTTAGCTATGCAGCACATTAGCCTGGGTGCTGAAACATCTACTGTTCTTTAACATGGAGGGAAAGTAAGCACCAAACTGCGTGACACGCCAGGTATGGGAACACATGGAGAGAAAAATTACCTTTCAGCTGGAAATGGTATAGTCCAAAGTTCTGTTTTTAATATAAAATCAGGGCCTTCGGTAGTCATATCACTGAAAATACAGGATTTGAAAAAGGTTTTATTGTCTACGGGTGCTCGTGGAAGACAATTTCTATGGACTGGAATCTAGAGAATGCTAAAGTGATTCTGGTATTTTACTGACCTCTGCTGGTCGTTTTCTGTCAAGAAAGTTAAATAGAGGCAGTTGCCAGAAAAATTAAAAAAAGAAAGTCCCTCAGCAGAAAGCAATTCTGGTATTTTACTGACCTCTACTGGTCGTTTTCCATCTAGACAGTTAAATAGAGACAGTTGAACAGAAAAAAAAATCCCTAAGCGGAAGCAGACAAGTCCTAGGGCTGATCTCAAGAGCCCACAAAGTACATACACATGGAAGTATATACTAAAGTAAATACAAGAGGTCTCGAATGCTCGACCTAAAAATGAAACTGAAAAGTTTCATTTTTCTTTTTAATGCATCCCGTTTTCCTTTAAGGAAAACGGGCTACATTTAAAAAAAAAAAAAAAAACTGCTTTATTTAAAAGCAGTCCCAGACATGGTGGTCTGCTGACCCCAGCAGGCCACCATCCCTGGGAGTTCTAGGTATTCCCAATGGGGTCGCAAATTGCGACAGCCTCTTTAATATTCATGAGGCATGCAATTTGCGACCCCATTTTGAATCGCAAACAGTGTCTCAGACACTGTTGTACATAGCATTTTGTGACTCGCAAATTGCTATGGTCGTACATCTGGCCCTTGGTAACTGAGATAGCAAAAGATGAAAATGCATACATTTCTTAGATAGATTGGAGTTCTTATTTAGATTATTATATTAAGGTACTTAGATGTAATATTAAAAGCAGAAGGTTGACTTGGGGGGTACCATAAGCCTTTGAGTGGGAGAAAAGAATGTTTCCTCCATAAGTGCCCCATTCACGCTGATGGTGGTTGAGGCAGCACAAAGGAGCGCAGCTTAGGGGCCACCGAGACCACTCCATAAAACATCCGTGACCCGCCCATTGCCGAGCGATGTCACTATTAATTAACGAGACAATCCCACAATCCACTAACGAGCATTATCATGGATGTGGTTACTGGAAGCTTGAGACTGACAAGAAGGCATGGTCTGCACGTTGGATCGCCGTGTGCGACGCCCAAGGGTGTGCCGCTCATGGTGCCCTTTGAGCGCTGTTTCTGGGGTACCACGAGAGAATCCCCCCACATTGCATGCAGAGGGGGGCTTTTGTTAGCTTTGTGTCTATTGTCTGTAGCAAGTGATGACTGCTAATGTTACTCATTGTTTGTGTGCTTTGTCCACATTGCCGAAATCCGAAATATACCACTGAATGCTGTTTAGACAGTGAACATGTTTTCATCCAACCATGCCCCGAAGTCTGATGCGTAGTGGGTGGTAAATGTGTACTGAAATTCTGGGGGTACCTGCACATACTCTGGTTTTGGTGTTTGGCCCTGACGCTGCCTTGGCATGGGCTTCATTCTACAACCTGTTTACTGTAATCTGATCTAAACTGGAGGTGCACGGAATTCCGCTGAATCTTGCTTTGTTTTTATGTAACTCTGAAAAATTCCGCAGAGTAAAACTCAGTGAGTTCCACCCACCCCTTGTTGATATATGCCATTATTGCTATTTTTCTTTAATATATACGTTTTGGTAATACTTTTGTTGTGGGCTTACCTTAGCTCCTATACAGCAGCAGCCAGTTGGTTCAAAACATCTTTCCCTTAAATTCCAAGAGCTCTCAGCCTCAGGGATATCTGGGCTGAATTGATTATGGAACGACTGTGAGCAGGGTTTTGCAATTTCTACGTTTTTTTACTCCATAATAGGTGTGGAATGTTTTGCTCCATGAATCCACTGACGAATGACAGACTTCCAATGAAACAGGTGGAATAGTGGTTTTTGTAAGGACTCTCCAATTTTTATGAAAAACTGCATTGACTGAGGTATTGGTATGTGGCAGAGGCAGGAGATGTATGGATGTGGTTTGTCAACTGTGCTGCCTAACTCTACAATCCACTGGCAGTATATGTGGGCAGTCCTGTGGGCAATGGGCTTTGGCTCTAACTTCATTAAGTTAGTGCAATTATTGTATACTGACCCAGTACCCAGGATGCACACAGGGGGCATTGTTTCAGACCCGTGGAAGCTGGGCAGAGGCATCGGACAAAGAAGCCCCTGTCGCTGGTGCTTTTTGCCCTTGTAGTGGAACCACTGGCCTCTAGGTTAAGGTCAGGACTCAGACCCTGGGGTATTCACTTAGCAGGCATATGCCACATAGTGTCAATGTAGGCAGATGATAGCTTGCTTTAACTGTGAGACCCAGAGCACTCAACACCTTTACACCTGGAGGAACTGAGCGACTTTGCCAGAATGTTGTGTTTGTAGTGGTGTAGCTAGCCCTCTGGGCGCCCGTGGCGGTCCCTGTGTTTGCCGCCACGCGACAGCATCGAAGAGCGGGGGGGAGGGTGCTGGCGCGATTCGGCCCAGATTGCCGCTCCGCGATGGCTGCTTTGTGGAGTGGGGTTGTGGGGGGTTGATTGCCACCCTGAGATGGCAGGTAATAATGGGAGGCAGTCGCCGCCCCCAAAACTATCTCCCCCTTGCTATGCCACTGCGTGTTTGCACACAAATAGGTCTAAAAATAGTGGCTCAGTACAACTTCAACGTGGGGAAATTGCTGGAAAAATTGCTTCGCTCTGTTGAGTTCTTGACAATGTACCTCTCTCTATAACGGGACATACATTCCTGGCTAAACAGGATGTGCACGGTCCCAGATAATACATTTGTTCAGCTGGCTAAATTGTTGTGTACATTAGTGTGGGCTGGTAAAAGAAGCTGAGTAAAGTTGGACATTTTTAAGCTTGCATGGGTAGAGGGTGGGCTGAGCCTGCCAGGTCTATTCTTATACCTATTCTTATACTATGCAGCCACCCAGCTCCAGCACATTGTGATCTGATTCGGTGATGACCCCCAAATGGAAGAATCTCTTCTGACAGTCACACATGATACATACACTCTTTCTGAACTATTTATGATGGGGGAAGGGTGCTCCTAAAGACCTTCTGTACCTCCATACCTCATTCACTTAGCTGTGGAGGTGTGGCACAGAATAGTTTCTAAACTATTTCACAGGGACCCCTTTGCAGAGAATATGCACCTCTGGTCATTAGAACCATTCTACAATCTACGAACAGATATGAATTACTCGAGATGGAGAGAGGGGGCCTATGAACGTGCAGGAGACCTGTACTTAAATAATGACTTCACTTCTTTCCACAAGCACAGGAAGAGTTTAGGTTGCGACCTGGGCAGTTCTTACACTATGCTAGACAAGCACAGGTGGATCATTGGATTTGGCCTTCCTTCCCAGACAAACCACAGGAGCACATAGTCGTGCAACAGCTACTGAGACTGGCGGGGTGTAGGCGCTTATTAATTTACCTGTATGCGGCTTTGGTAATGGAGAAGGGGGCACAAGAGACTGAGCCAAAGATCATTTGGCCCTGACTATCCGGATGCACTGAGTGCATCAGAACGGAAGGAGGTATGTGAACAGGTCAGGCAGGTGTCCCCTAATACCAGATGTAAGCTGATATAATTTCACTATTTACATAGGACCTACCTGACTCCAGCCAAGTTGACTAAGATCTATTCAGCAAACCCTAGTCACTTACAGCAGGTGCAGGCTCCCCTATGCTAATTTTTTGCATAGGATGTGGACCTGTCAAAGTTGGCAGAGGTCTAGTGGAATGTGCTTAATTTGATGTCACATATTGTGGGGATGGAATTAGAGGGCTCTGACAAAATGTGCCTGCTGACTGTGATGCAGCAGTGCAAACACTTTAAAATGAAAGCACAAATTATGGCACTTGGTAGTTGTTGGCGAGGAGGTGAAGTGCAATACATTGGGTACCTTCTGGAGCTCAGAAGTAAAGCCTGAAAGGCAGACTTACTAGAGTGGGCAAAAGCAGATGAGCAACATATAAAACTTACTTGGATAGACAAAAAAGTGGCAGAGGACCTGGTTACCTGGGGAGAACTGCTTGCAAAAATCATGGACCTGCCCAATGGTAGACCACCATGAGCGCGAGCTAAGGTGCCACTGACAACATGTGCGGATGGAGCTGTGGACCGAACAGGGGGAACCTGACTACATGGCAGTAACTGCCTGTTGTACTATGTTTATGCCATTTTACTGTACTGTATGTGTCAAGGTTTTTGGCTACTCCTGTGCCTGCGATTGTGGTGCTGGTATATGTTTGAAAAATTAATTAAAACAATTTTTAAAAAAATGTTGGCAAGCTTTTTTTTGTATTTCCCAAGCTCTAAATAAGGCCCTTAAGTTTTTTGCTCTGGAAAGTCAGGTTATTGTGTTGAAACCATGCTCGCGAACTGTCAGATTTCTACCAAACCTTTCAATCCGTATATGAAAGTCCTATTTGTGACAAGGCATCGAAGTTGAGCGCAATTTACTAAGGGGCAGATTTACAAGCCCCTTGCGCCACTTTTGCGTCACTTTTCCCATTTTAAAAATGACGCAAAAGTGGCGCAATGCCTTGTAAATAAGCCCCCACATTTCTAAACTTGATTCCCCCTCCGAGAGCAAGCTTCACTACTCTCCCACACCACCAGAGTTTAAATCCAAATAGGAGATGCTTGACAATTCTGTAATCGGTGCAGTAATAGACAGTTTTACAAGAAAACCATATTAAAATCGAAAACTTTATAACAAGTGGGTTGGATAATTCCGATTCATCTGCAAATCCCTGTTTGCGCAGGGATAAGAAGTAAGGGGTAGATTTACAATAACTGGCGCATCCCTGCAGATCAGCAGGGATGCGCCAGTTATTTTGCGTGACGTTAGGAACACCTTGCGCCACCATGGATGCGCCGCATTTACAATGCGGCGCAAGGAGAGACAGATGCGTGACGCATCTGTCAGCGTATAGGTGATGCAGTGCTGGAGTCGTGCCGCAAGCGCGACGCAACTCCAGCACTGCTCAGGGGCATCCTATACTTGCAATGCTGCGTCACTCCTTACGCCTGCTACAAGCAGGCGTAAGGTTTTGACGCAGCGGGGACGTAAAAGTGACTCAGTGTAATCTTGTAGATTTTACTGCGTCACTTTTACAGGGCTTCCTTGCGAGGGAACGCCCACCCTGCATACATTATACCTGACGCAGGTATAATGTAGCGCAGGGCTTTACAACGTGACGCATCTCACTAGATGCGTCACGTTGTAAATCTGTCGCATAGTGGCGCATTGTTTACAACGCGTCTGCGTCACATAAGTGACGCAACGGTGTCATAAAGATGTCGCAAGGGGCTTGTAAATCTGCCCCTATATGTTTATGAGCTGGGTGAAGTTTGCCAATTAAATTCGACCCCTCGGTATTTTCGCCAAGTAAATTTCAGCAAATCAAAACAGCAAAAAAAGATACCAAGACAGCACCAGGGCATATAGATTTCAGTGAGAATACGCCAATATGTGCATTCCATGCCCCATTTTGAATTGCAAAACTCTTATTTGGAGGTAATTATTGCTCCAGATGAATTCCAATCTGCAGGGTATCAGATTTCACCTCATTCACCCAATTATCTCATTCCTCCCTCTGGGGTAATCATAATTGAGCCTAAGTGGATTACAACAAAAAGGAAGAATGGGCACGCAAACTTGAGTAAGAAATGTGTATATTGTAAGCGTATTGTATATCTTACAAAGGAGATCATATAAACAGGAGGTGCTTAGGGTCTTACATTTAATAGCAACAAATCATCCTCCTATATTATTTTATTAGTCAACAATCTTAAAGAAAACTAAGGGGCTTATTAGGATGGCGGGCGGAGGCACCTCCGCGGTGCTGGCGGTGGCGGAAAATGTCATTTACCGCACTCCAGCAGCGGTCCACTCGCCCGCCATATTACAATGGGCAAACATAGCCCATTTCCCATCCGCCGTGGTGCGACGTGAACCGCCACAAATTGGCACATGCCACCGCGGCGGTGTGAGCCAATAAAGACCCACCGCCGTGCGGAATGACGTCCCGTCCGCCGTACAAATCACGATGCCCCAAACAGCCCGTCACACCGCAGCGGAGAAACCACCCAACCAGAGACGGCGGAAGCACAACAGTGGAGCGCGAAACCAGACTCCCGGTCCTCTCCACCCGTTCCCGACCGCAATGGATCCAGCTCTACAAGCCTTTCCGGTGCTCTACCTGATCCACTACAAGCAAATAATGGCCCGTCGCGGACAACGCCGCAGGTACGCAATCACACAACTCCGCACACAAACCCAACAAACAACTCCTGGGCTGATATGCGGTTCCTGTCCACATCAGACACTCTGGTGGGGACAGGAACACATCCCCAAGTGTACCCACACATGTCCTACCTGTCACAAAATCACCCCTCCGCATCTGGGTCACCCATCAACCGCGAAATCACAGCAATGTCCCGGTCACGTCACCGCAGCGGTGCAGACGCGGGAAAACCTGCGCATAATGTAGTAGGCAGGGCCAGCGCCTGGCATGGGCAGTCCACAAAGATTTACAGGGCCCCACCTCCACCCTTCACACACTACGACCCCCACACCCATTTGGGGACATGCTGTGTGCTCCTCCTCTGCCCCCACCGCACAATTCATCTGCCAGGTGTAGCCAGACCCTGCACCACACACATCAAACAACCAGGGAGCCTGTCTTAGAAGGTGGGGTGAAGAGGAACACCCTGCACAGAAGCTCAGGGGCAGGGCATTCCTCCTCCTCCCACCTACCCACCACTCATGTCAAGCAAACTGAGTCCAATCACAAAATGAAGACTCACACTGCATATGAACATCCACTGAACTGTCCACACTGCCTGTCAAGTCACTCAGACACACCCCACACTGACACACAGCCACATACACATACCAGATGTCAGCAGTAATGGAGGGCAATAAATGGGCTAGACAAAAGTGAAGTGGACCGTGATGGAAAGCCATGGAGCAAGCCACAAAGCATGTGTACATCACATGCAAGATAAGGAACATATCACACCACCCTTAGGCCATCAAATCAGACATGGGTGGCACAGTGAGTGGAATTAAACCAAAGTGACCTCTGCTCAACAACTCAGGGAGACATCAAGGCAAGCCATGCATTGGCACAGGAATGATAGGAAGTGTCTGAAGTCAAACAGTGATCAGCCACACATCTGTCTCAACTCACTTGACATGTGTATGTCATCAGCACAACACACATGGCTCATTGTCACACTTCCTGAGCGTCAAACCCAAGTTGGACCTACACACATACCCCTCCTCTACCCAACTCACACCTGCAGCACTCAACACCAGTGTTAAACACACAGAATGGTGCAAATGATGTCCTGTGAGTACACTGACAACCAATCACACTCCCTGGGGTGCATCCACAAACATCACACACACACTCAGGGATGCCTGAACCAATGCTGACACAAAAACAATAGCCAAACACAAACCTCACAAACAACATACACAGAAGTCCAACAACCCCACATATGGCCAGCCAAACAGTGGAAAGGCAATGGGACCCCAGACAGAACAGGAGTACACAACATTGTCACTCAGGACCAATGCACAGACACCATAACCCAACACAAACAAGAATTGCATCATCTCAAAACAGTCATGAACACAAACTGGGATCAATGGGACAATAAGCTAACACAGACAGAGACACCACACCACCCATCAAGTCAACAGGGCGTCATAGTGTACCACAAGCATGCACATGCCCAATCCTGACAAGTGACAGGTCAAACATAGGAGGACATAGCACTATTGGGCGCTCAAAGCAAGCCCAGTAACAAGAATATACCTTGCTGCATATGACAGACACACAAGTAATGGACACTACACTTGCAACACATATCAGAATGTATCACAATGCCCAAACTACTCACACACAATGTCATGCAAATAGAATATCACACACAGAGCATCTGTCAGCAGAAAGAGCCAACACAGGCCAAACACTGCATACATCCACATCAAAAACACAACAGATGCACATGCCAATCCATCACATTGCAAACCCAGCTGGACATCAGGGGGATGCACACCAGGCAAGTACAAGGCAACATACACTGACAGCACTGCATGCAGGCCAAGCAGTGTGTGCACACCAACCAAATCAGTAGCACACACATCTCAGTGCCACAACATGTACTCCCACAACACAAATCAGCACAGCACACAGACAACATCACACTCAGGAAGGGTAGCAGTACCTTAGCAAACACACATACAGCCAACCCAACACTCACAGATGCACAACTCAGGGACGCCCAGGTGCAAACAACATGACCAGAGGACTGTGCAGCACATCCAGTTGCACTGCACATGAGCAACCATGACTGCAAACCAGTACAAGAAAATCACACATAACCAATTTGGAAACTGTCCTGAGTGGCACCTTGGTCCTGTGCACAGATCAGCACCACAAAGCATAGTGTAACAAATGAAGTGGTGGGGAGGCTCACACACTGGCAACCCATGGGGTAGGTGATATGAGATCGAAGTGGTGTGTACGTCAGTAGTGGATAGGTCAGGAGTGTACTGTACACAAACACATAGAGGAGTCACTCCCAATGTGCAGGCATCAGAAGCACAGATATGGGATGGTATGACTCCACAGACCACATACCATACTGGAGCCAAAAATGGCTCAAGTGACAGCAATGCATGAGAAAACTCACCAACAATGTCAGTGTGGCTGAGCAGGTCCGCACAGTGAGCACAAACAGTAACAAGACACATGGCTGATCAACAAAACACAACACAGACTTGGCTGTCACACACTCTGCATACTCACAACTGGCAGCAACAACAAGTAGGTGTCTCCAGGAGTGCAAGGACACACCAACACACTGCACAGTGCACAACCTACAACTCCTACATGTGCCCACAATCACAAGCACAGGGCTGACAATTCAAACAAACAGGCACTCAGCTCCTGGGTCATACATGTGTGCAGTTGGCATTGCAGGGGCACACTCACATCAACACTACTGACCAAGTGACCTCTTTCACACTTCATGACCACTCAAGTGCACACATACAAATGTACCCATGTGACTAGGAAGACAGGCCCTCACAAGATGACCATACATCCACACTGCTGTTCACACATCAAGAAAGATCACACAGACATGATGGACCCTGGCCAGCCTGCCTGTAATCCTGTGGGTAGAATTCCCTCTGTGCTGGTAGTGCATCCTAACATGACATGTGTACAATTTAGCAAACCTGACCATAGAATGATTAGGATAACAGTAGATCATCACAAACAACCATCATTTCCCTCCAAGCCTCAGAGTCAAGAAGAACTGAAGTGCCTGTCACCTCTGGCAAACTCTGAAAAAGTGAAACAAGCAATTGGCAATGTTAAAGTGGCATACAGAGCATGTGTCACATGAAACCATACCCATACAGAAAGAATTTATTAAGCAAGGACACTGACAAAGCAGACAACAGGAGTAACTGTCTTTATTACATATTACCCAGATAGGCATCAAAAGTAGACAAAAGCAAAGCCAGTGGCCAGTCCATAGTTCAAAGTAGGCACATGTGTGCATGAGAACCGGCACAGGGAATGGGCATCCATGGTTACAAACAGCAAGGCCAGTGGCCAGTCCATAGCTCAAAGTAGGCACATGTGTGCATGAGAACCTGCACAGGGAATGGGCATCCATGGTTACAAACAGCAAGGCCAGTGGCCAGTCCATAGCTCAAAGTAGGCACATGTGTGCATGAGAACCTGCACAGGTAATGGGCAAACAAAGTGACAAACAGCAAGGCCAGTGGCCAGTCCATAGCTCAAAGTAGGCACATGTGTGCATGAGAACCTGCACAGGGAATGGGCATCCATGGTTACAAACAGCAAGGCCAGTGGCCGGTCCATAGCTCAAAGTAGGCACATGTGTGCATGAGAACCTGCACAGGGAATGGGCATCCATGGTTACAAACAGCAAGGCCAGTGGCCAGTCCATAGCTCAAAGTAGGCACATGTGTGCATGAGAACCTGCACAGGGAATGGGCATCCATGGTTACAAACAGCAAGGCCAGTGGCCAGTCCATAGCTCAAAGTAGGCACATGTGTGCATGAGAACCTGCACAGGGAATGGGCAAACAAAGTGACAAACAGCAAGGCCAGTGGCCTGTCCATAGCTCAAAGTAGGCACATGTGTGCATGAGAACCTGCACAGGGAATGGGCAAACAAAGTGACAAACAGCAAGGCCAGTGGCCAGTCCATAGCTCAAAGTAGGCACATGTGTGCATGAGAACATGCACAGGGAATGGGTAACACCGTACACTGCCACAGGAAGCAACAAAGCTAGGGGGATAACAATGGGCAGTCCAGGCACCGCTGTGGGAGAGATAGGTGTGGGAGGGGGACTTAGACTCGGACTTGGCTGTCAGTCGGACTGGGAGGTGGCTGATTGCCGGGGCCAGTTGTAGGACTGCACCTGGGAGAGAGAGGACCAGCTGAGGTAGAGGCATCAGTGGTTTTGGGAGCCGGAGGGCTGCTTGGACCGGGTGGTGTGGTGGCACGTGGAGGCGGAGACATGCTGCTGTGAGACACAGTGTGTGAGGGAGAATGTGGAGGGCTGCCTTTCCACTTCTTGGGGATTCGATAGGGAATAATTGTCCTGGTAGGAGTGGGAAGTGGGGTGGGCACAACAGACTCACTCCCCACCACAGGTGCATCAGGTGCAGGTGGTGGCACTCCCTCTGGGGATCTGCTGGATCGGCCGGTACGCTTGGCCTGGCCTTGCCTTTTCCCCTCGATCCCCTGTTGACCAGCTGAACCCGCTACAGTGCCCTCCTTTCCCAGCTTCACAGGGGTGTGGGTGGGAGTTGAGGTTGTGGGTGAATCTGCCTTAGAGGGCTTTTTCTGCGGACTCTTAGCAGGCACCAGCTTCACAGCAGGCACGGCAACTGTCTGCCTGTCTTTGGGAGACGCCTTTGGGATGGGAGTGTCCTTGGATGGGGCAGATTTTGAGGCATGTGAGCCTGAGGCCTGCTTCTTGGCTTGATGCCCCTGAGTGTCAACTGAAGGGCTTTTGCCTTTGCGCTCCTGTGTCACTTTAGTTTGTTTGGGGGATGGTGTCTGCGCTCTGGCACACTTGGGGTGCTGCTGTTGTGTGTTGCGTGTGGTGTACCTGGAGCCTGTGGGCTGTGGTGTGTGGTCACTGTCGTCAGATGTAGCCACTGGCAGGGGGGTTGCCAAAGGGACTGGAGCTGGACTCTGAGCCTGTGACAGCTGAATGGCTGCCGTCACTGTGGAGGACAAAGACTGGACAGTCCTGTGTAGCCCACCCACGTCTAAATGAATCCCCTTCATGAAGGCAACTACCTGTGCCAACTTCTTGTCATGGTCTTGGAAGGCATTCAGGAGAGTTGTCTGACCCACACACAGCTGGTGCAAAAGGTCCACCGCCTCAACACTGAGGGCAGCAGGGGAGACATGGGCAGGGGCAGCAGTGCCTGGGGGGGAAGGACACTCTTCCCTTCTTACTGGTGCGAGCACGTGCAGCACTAGTGGAAGTAGCTGGGAGGGTGGGCACTGGACGATGTGTGGTGGAAGAGAAGGCAGATTTCCCACTCCCTGTGCCCGCCATCATAGAGGAGTCACAGCTGGCGTCAGATGACGTAGAGGTTGGTATCTCTGGGCGTGATTCCTCAAGGACACTCCTGTCTCCCTCCGAGGCACTGGTCACATCAGTGTCAGTGGGCTCATGTGTAGCAGTCATGCAAGATGCCTCACCACTGGTGTCCGTCCCCTGTCCCTCTGTGCCCTTGGCAGATGCTGCAAGAGACAGAGACGTAGGTTCAGTTTAGTGCCATACTCACAAACATCATATGCAAGCAAAGCACAAAACAAGATGATGATAACCCCAAGTTGCACACCACCCTGTGCAGTCACATTGTGCAACCTTAATTCAAAACACAAAAGATGTATGGTAACATGCACACTAGGCATTATTGACCCATGTGATGTCCACACAGCCAAATAGCTTGCCCGTGCCTCCATGTAACCTGACATACAGATCCCTGTGAGCATACCTAGGTCCCTGTGGGTGATAAAGATGTACATCCCAACATGTTGTCACAGTCACATATGGAGTCAACATAAGGGGACAACACAGATACAGACTCCAAAATGTCATTTAGCAATGGCCATGAGCTCCTGCCATCCACCATGTCATGCTTTGGTGCACAACTACAGTTGCACATTGGTGTCAGATGTGTAGTTCTCACAATTCCGAGGGCAGGCACTGCACATATTGATGAAAGCACACTCAGATGAGACACACTGCCGTTCACTGCCATGGGATGTCCCTGACTCCCCTAATGCAGCCGATGCCACAAGGCCACAACTCAGAATGCAACGTCAAGGGCCATTACATCAATGACATGAGAAAGTACATGTAGCGAAAATGCATGACAGCTGCACCCAACAGAGAGGCCACTTACAAGCCATTGCATCACACGAGCAACATCACAGAGCTCAGCACTGGCTCAGGGTTGGAATACATGCAGTCACTCACAACCAAAGTCACCCTTCCCAGAATACTCACCCCCAGCTTGCTGCTGATGGGCCCTCAAACGTTCATCCAGCTCTGGCTGTGTCGCAGCCAAGATGCGGGCCATTAGTGGTGTCATGCTCCTGTGCGCCAACCTGCCAGTCCGAGGGAGCAGCCCCAGTGTCACCTCTGCCACGTTTTTGCTCAGCTGGCAGATGTCATCCCACCTCTTGTGACAGTGCGTGTGCCGTCGGTTGGACACACCCAGAGCCCGCACCTTGCATGCAATGGCCCTCCATACGGCCTTACGCTGGTGGACTTTGAGCTGCAGGCATGGGAGACAAGGAGAGCAAATTTCAGTTACACTGGGTTATGTACCACTGTGTCTCAGTATAGGAGCATGCACACACTCAGCACAGCTACTCAGATATGTTTAGCAGAGACAATACAGCATGACACGTAGTGCATTAGCATGAGATAATTGTATTGAAATGCATGCAGGTATGAGGATGGACACAGTACCTGGCCATCTCATACACATGCAGAATGCCAGCACAGAAAGCAAGGGGAAGATGGCCCACATCTGCAATGCAGTATGTGAGGGAGCAAGAAATACATTACATTGCAAATGATGTCTTTGGGCAGACTCACTGTGTCCAACATTGCACACCCCTCAATGTCCTTGGCATGTGAATGGCTACCTGTGTTATGGAGGTCACATATAGGGACATGATCTTACAATCTCACACCCTTATCACAAGGTCTGTCTTGTGCAATCCACAGGCGTAAGATGGCTCATTGAGGAATAGGGTAGCAGACAATCCATATGTCTCACTCTGTCCATTCTGTGATGGGTCCCTGACAAATTCGGGCAGTAACTGTACAGGCCAGGGGGCCCACACTGCGGTCTAACGTGGGCCATCTGAACTGTCACATGCATGTACAATATGAGAGGGAAAAATCTGCCTACACATGCGAGTCACTACACATTATGATGAAAATGGAAAGGGGATGTTTCAAAAGTACAACAATCTGCCGTGTTATAGGTGAATTTCCACCAAGAGTGTCACCCTCAGGCATTTCACTCTTGTGCATAATGCAGACATATCCATGGTGGCAATAGAAAGTCAAACCCACTTCCATCAGTACCCTCTGGACGTAAACTCTTTGTAATGTCACAGATGAGCCTGTGAAGAACCTCATGGACCCAAACATCCATTAGCACAGGCAATTTCTGTCCTGACTCCCACTTAACAAACTTGCAGTGTCACTGTATGGCTGCAAAAACACTGCATGTCCCTCCCATCCTGATATGCAGCCAGGGAAATGTGTAAAATAGGCTACAAACCCCTTTCCCCTGAAGTCAGCATGCTAGGCAGTGTATCACACAAACCCTCACTCTCAGGCACATACTGCAGCAGATCAGCTTCATTCGTGCACTCCCTGCACTCCCCTACTTTCACTCTGAAACACTTACCATGACATCAGGAGCACCATATAGTCTCCCATACTGTGTGAGCACCTCTTCCACCAGGACCTCCAGCTCCTCTGTGGTGAAGGGACGGGCCCTGATGTTCTTAGTCCTCACCATCACTGGGTCCAGGAGACAGGAACAGCAGCAGTTGGAGGTGAACTGTGTCAGTCAGCAGTGTCTGGAAGCAGTGGAAATGTGTGGCTCTCTCCCACACATATATAGCCCCCTGGGGTTGTTTCAGTGGTACTAAGCTGCTGCAATTGGTGTTCAAGGTCAGCTTTTTTCAAATGCATCCAATGACCAGCCCCGCGGTAGCGGAGCACGCCTACCGCGATTTTCAAAATTGCATTTTGCTACCGCGATTGCGCTTTCCATTGGCTGTAAGGGCATGGGCATTGGTGGTGCCACACCGCAGGGGCCAGGCGGTTGCTACCGCGATCGTGCATCTTACAATTGCATCCAATGACCGGCTCCGCGGTAGGGGAGCACGCCTACCGCGATTTTCAAAATTGCATTTGGCTGCTGCGATTGCGCTTCCCATTGGCTGTAAGGGCATGGGCATTGGCGGTGCCACACCGCAGGGGCCAGGCGGTTGCTACCGCGATTGTGCATCTTACAATTGCATCCAATGACCGGCCCTGTGGTAGCGGAGCACGCCTACTGCGATTTTCAAAATTGCATTTGGCTACCGCGATTGCGCTTCCCATTGGCTGTAAGGGCATGGGCATTGGCGGTGCCACACCGCAGGGGCCAGGCGGTCACTACCGTGATTTAGCCACCTGATATTGGTGGCCATGGCCATGATTGTGGTGGTGGAGCACACCAACCGCCATTTCACAATGTGTATATCACTACCGCGATTGCAATGGGCATTGGCGGTTCGGTCTGGACTGTTCCCATGGGGCACAGGGTCAAGACTGATTTGCATATGGCTGGGTCCAAACTGGGGTGGCGTAGTGGGCAAAAGAACGATGGATTTAACCCAGATCTTTTGACTGGGGGAGAATGTTTGCATTGTCAGCATTCCGTTCATCATTTGTTTGCTGTAACACTTTTCGCCCTAAGTGGGATGGGTATCCCCAGACGTGGGTCCCTTGCTCACTGTGCCACTGGATTCAAGCTAGCCTGGCTGAAGAAGGGTGACATACCCTGAAACCGGTCCCAGGATGCTTGTTTCCGGTCCAGGGAGGACCTGGCCTGGCAGTTCGGTCTGGACTGTTCCCATGGGGCACAGGGTCAAGACTGATTTGCATATGGCTGGGTCCAAACTGGGGTGGTGTAGTGGGCAAAAGAACGATGGATTTAACCCAGATCTTTTGACTGGGGGAGAATGTTTGCATTGTCAGCATTCCGTCCATCATTTGTTTGCTGTAACACTTTTCGCCCTAAGTGGGATGGGTATCCCCAGACGTGGGTCCCTTGCTCACTGTGCCACTGGATTCAAGCTAGCCTGGCTGAAGAAGGGTGACATACCCTGAAACCGGTCCCAGGATGCTTGTTTCCGGTCCAGGGAGGACCTGGCCTGGCAGTTCGGTCTGGACTGTTCCCATGGGGCACAGGGTCAAGACTGATTTGCATATGGCTGGGTCCAAACTGGGGTGGCGTAGTGGGCAAAAGAACGATGGATTTAACCCAGATCTTTTGACTGGGGGAGAATGTTTGCATTGTCAGAATTCCGTCCATCATTTGTTTGCTGTAACAGCGCAGGGGCCAGGCAGTCGCTACCGTGATTTAGCCGCCTGATATTGGTGCCCATGGCCATGATTGTGGTGGCGGAGCACACCAACCGCCATTTCACAATGTGTATATCACTACCGCGATGGGCATTGGCAGTGCCACACCGCAGGGGCCAGGCGGTCGCTACCGTGATTTAGCCGCCTGATATTGGTGCCCATGGCCATGATTGTGGTGGCGGAGCACACCAACCGCCATTTTACAATGTGTATATCACTACCGCGATTGCGGTGGGCATTGTCAGTGCCACACCGCAGGGGCCAGGCGGTCGCTACCGTGATTTAGCTGCCTGATATTGGTGCCGATGGCCGTGATTGTGGTGGTGGAGCACACCAACCGCCATTTCACAATGTGTATATCACTACCGCGATTGCGGTGGGCATTGGCGGTGCCACACCGCAGGGGCCAGGCAGTCGCTACCGTGATTTAGCCGCCTGATATTGGTGCCCATGGCCGTGATTGTGGTGGTGGAGCACACCAACCACCATTTCACAACGTGTATATCACTACAGCGATTGCGGTGGGCATTGGCAGTGCCACACCTCAGGGGCCAGGCGGTCGCTACCGTGATTTAGCCTCCTGATATTGGTGCCCATGGCCGTGATTGTGGTGGCGGAGCACGCTTATGCCACCTATGGACACATCATGCTGTGGCAGTGTCAATGGCCAGTTCTCAACATTGTACAGTGGACACATGAATCATGCCACCAGATAGTGCTAACCAATGCTAGTGTGGCATTTAGCCCACTGATGACTACACATGCCATGTCAGTGCCCAGGATTATATGCACGGGCATGTACTCACTCACATGTCACTTATGAAATTGTTGTGCTTGTACACAGATCTGTGGTGTGATGGACTCTCACATGTGTACACATTTCAATGTGTGAGATGTTTAAGCAACACAGTAATGAAGGTCTGACCACATATTGTGCCTATTTCACTGTGTAGATTGCTGAACTCATGTTAATACTTGATCTTTGTGAACACACTGTGCACATTGTGTTGTTAATGTGTGCCCTGTCCGAATTACGCAAGAAGATGTGGCAGGTACAGCAGCTACGTAGAAGCTAGCTGTGTTGCTGTCTCACACATGTGCTGTGTCAACTACTCTCAGGGCTGGTGGCACAAGATGTTGGGATGTACCTTTTTGAATTCACCTAGTCTGAATCTGTTTTGGGGGACATCTCTGTGTGAATACTGGACAAGTGTGCGACTAGTTTAGGTCAAGGTGTCCCTACATGTGAGTTGTGCAGTAAGCTGAAGTGTTTTTGCCAGTCATTGTTGGCGCTGTCTCAGTCAACACGTAAGATGTTGTATACATCACATAGGGGGATTTAATTGACATGTGTGCCCTTTCATCTCACCTAGGAGGCGCCCAAATCTGTATCGTCCATTCACAGTGCTGGCGGACATGGAGGATGTGGACATCATACGGAAATTCCATCTGGATCGACCTACCCTTCAAGACCTATGTGCTCTGTTGGAGCCCCATCTGAGGCCTCGCAGAACCTATCCAACTGCTTTGACACCAACGTGTAAGGTGATGGCGGCCCTGCATTTCTTTGCAACTGATTCGTTCCAGTACACGGTGTCCAGCGAAGGTGGGATGTCGCAACCTATGTTCAGCATGGTGCTACGTGATGTCCTGTCCGCTATGATGACCTACAAGGACAGATACATCCATTTCCCCAGGAGGCATGAATTGGCAGCTGTGAAGGGTGATTTTTATGCCCTTGGCCACATCCCTAATGTTGTTGGTGCCATTGACTGCACACATGTTGGCCTGGTTCCACCGCAGGCACGTGAGCACATCTACAGGAACAGGAAGCATTTCCATTCCATTAATGTGCAAGTGGTATGCCAGGCCGATATGATAATCTCACATGTCTGTGCCAAATTTCCGGGATCAGCCCACGACTCCTACATTCTGCGTAACAGCATCGTACCACAGCTGATGGCAAATCTGCATCCAGAGCGTGCGTGGATTGTGGGTGAGTACGCAGAGTCAAGTAGTGTGCTGTATGTGTGACATGCTGTTCTCAGCTACTGTTTATATAACTAAATTGGTCTATGTATCTCACACCTAGGTGACTCTGCATATCCCAACCGGCCTTGGTTGCTGAGCCCACTGAGGAATCCCAGGACCCCAGGTGATGTCCGCTACAATGATGCCCTTGGCAGGACACGTCGTGCGGTGGAGCGTACTTTTGGTCTACTCAAGTCACGATTTCGCTGCCTGGACAAGACCGGAGGTGCACTGATGTACTCTTCCCAAAAGGTGTGTCAGATCGTAGTTGCATGCTGCATGCTCCACAACCTGGCCTTGCGCAAGGAGATCCCCCTGCTCCTGGATGATGATGAGCAGCCGAGGCCCCCGCCTGCAAACCCACACATGTCCAGTGACGAGGATAGTGGAGAGGAGGAAGGTGTTGACCTGCGTCAACAGCTCATCAACCGCTACTTCCCTTGAAGGTGAGTGGAAACGTACAATGGTGCCATTGTGTGCTGATTTTGTTGTTGGTGAAAAGGCCTAGGTGAGCTTTGTGACTGCTGCCTGTTGTTGGCTCTGTGCTGGCTGCTAATGTTTCTGGGACAGGGTTGTCATGCACAGCTACAGGATGTCTATGTTGGTACTGTTGCTCATTGTAATGTGTGCAGATTTGAGTGCCTTGATGACAAGTGTTGTGTAATGGCTGTGATGCCATCACCTGACAAGTGAATATTGTTCCCTTGTGTTTTCCTAGGTCCCTTCAGCCTCTCAATGAGTCCAGACAATCAGTGCTCCTGGTACATTGTAAACAGAGTCAACATTGTACATCCTGTGATAAACATGGAGCTGACACGAAAACATAGGTGTGTAAGGAGTGTTTATTTACAATGGGTATATGTGAGAGGAAAGTGAATATTTTCAAAATGGTGAAAAGGGAATCAATGAGTTGTCAGTGATGGTAGATGAGACAACCGAGTAGTCACCACATTGATGTGGTGACCCAGTCCAACAGACGCATGCCATTGACCTGGCAGTGTGGGTAAGGACAGTCAACAAAGTCAATGGCAGGGTGAAGAGGGGTGCCATCATGGCTGGCTCCTTGACTGGCGTTTGGCTGGTGCTTTGCCACGGGATCCTCCCTGGGATTTCTTTGGACGGCCCCTTGATCGTTTGGCAGGGGTGGCCTCTGCTTCGGCCTCAGCGGGGTCTGAGGACTCACCCCTCTCTGTGGCCGCAGGGGAGGTGGGGGAATTGTCATCCTGCGGGCCACTGGAGGGAGGTGGAGCTGTTGTTTGGGCCGCCGGCCTGTCTCTCAGAACCCCCACAAGCTGGCCCAAGAGGTCCACGATTTGGCCCATGCGGATGTCTATGGACCTCAGGAGCAGGCGGAGCTCACAGGACTCTTCAAGAGCCGGGCCCGTGTGTCCCTGGGCTCGTTCATACGCCCCAAGGACTCTGGTGATGTTGGCCAGGGCTTCGGTCCCAGTGTCCGGTTGGGTTTGATGCCCAGTTGCCCTCCCACCTGCCCTGCTGTCCCGGAGTTGTGGCGTCACCACTCTATGCACCCGTGTACTCTCCCTGCCCTCCTCAGATTGTGGGGTGGGGTGGTCTTCCTCTGAGGCACGGAGAGTGTTGCAGGCAGCACTGGTGGTGGAGGCCGCACAGGTCGTTACAGCAGGGGTCAGCGTAGTTGTTGTTGCTGAGGTGGTGGCGGTGGGGACAGTGGGGTCCTGGGACCTGTTGCGCCCTGGCATGCCTGATGGGCCGGCTTCTGGCTCCGCATCCAAGAAATCTAGGGAGTCTGCATCAGAGAGTCCATGTTCCGGGGGTGGAGACTGGCTCTGCAGGTTGGTGTGGTCATCTTCAGCTGTCCGTTCTTGGTCACCTGTGGTACAGAGGGGAAATGGTCATTAAAGTGCACCTCAAGAAGCTTGGTGTTAGATGTTTTTTATTTGCAAGTTATACACCACACAGTTTGCATTGATATCACATTGTATGTCTGCACAGTACTGTGCATCATGACATGATGTGGAGGTACATACATTACTTGTCCATGGTGTCACATGTCAATAGATACCATGCGCCACGTGCAGATTTTGTGATTACAAGGACATGTTGTCATCTAACGACTAGTAGCACAACAACTTCATGTGATGCATCTTTGTTGATTGCTCTGCATGAAAGACGTTACATCTGAGCACAAACTAGCCATTGTAATCTCATGCATACCTTTGTCATGTCATGTGCTTTGCTTTCTTTTTACTACAGACCATGCTTGTTTTGTTTTCATATGGGCCTTGATGCTCTGCCCCCATGGCACTTACAGATAGCATTCAGTGCTGTGCATGATTGTGCCCTGAATTTCTTCAACATGTTATTTGGTGAGTCACACTTTGGTTTCTGTGACAGTTACATACGCTTAGGTGTCTGCACACTGTAAGTGGCTATTGGATCTGTGGCAATTTTGGTGGGATGTGAGGGCTGGTGTGGTCATATGGCTCCATGCTTTTTGAGAGAAATGGCGGGGTGCATGCACTGTCTACTTACCTGTTCTGTGGCACATTTGGGGGGAATTTCTGACACATCTTTATGGGTGTGTGGTGGAATGGTCCATCTTGCTGAGCTGTGGGACAGGGGGCCTGTTGGGAGTTGTAGTGCTGGCATCCCACTCACACACACCCCTCCTTGTTAATATGGCTACCTACCTGTAAGTTTGATGAGTGAGATTCAATGGCTGCCACATGCTTCTGGGTGGGGGGGAGTGCTCCATCCTGCTGAGCTGTGGGACAAGGGGGCCTGGTGGGAGTTGTAGTGCTGGCTGCCGATCCACAGACGCCCCTCCCTGTTAAGATGGCTGGCTCGCTGTGGAGCAGAGGGAGGGAATGGTTCACATGGCCCTTGGGTGGGGGGTGTTCCATCCTGCTCAGCTGTGGGACAGGTGGCCTGGTGGGAGTTGTAGTGCTGGGCTCCCACTCACACACCCCACTCCCTGTTAATATGGCTACCTACCTGTAAGTTTGATGAGTGAGATTCAATGGCTGCCACATGCTTCTGGGTGGGGGGAGTGCTCCATCCTGGTGAGCTGTGGGACAAGGGGGCATGTTGGGAGATGTAGTGCTGGCCTCCCACTCACACACCCCCCTCCTTGTTAATATGGCTACCTACCTGTAAGTTTGATGAGTGAGATTCAATGGCTGCCACATGCTTCTGGGTGGGGGTGCTCCATCCTGCTGAGCTGTGGGACAAGGGGGCCTGTTGGGAGTTGTAGTGCTGGCCTCCCACTCACACCCCCCCTCCTTGTTAATATGGCTACCTACCTGTAAGTTTGATGAGTGAGATTCAATGGCTGCCACATGCTTCTGGGTGGGGGGGAGTGCTCCATCCTGCTGAGCTGTGGGACAAGGGGGCCTGGTGGGAGTTGTAGTGCTGGCTGCCTATCCACAGACACCCCTCCCTGTTAAGATGGCTGGCTCCATGTGGAGCAGAGGGAGGGAATGGTTACACATGGCTCTTGGGTGGGGGTGTTCCATCCTGCTCAGCTGTGGGACAGGGGGCCTGGTGGGAGTTGTAGTGCTGGCCTCCCACCCACAAACACCCCTCCCTATGAAGATGGCTACCTACCTGTAAGTTTGATGAGTGAGATTTAATGGCTGTCACATGCTTCTGGGTGGGGGGAGTGCTCGATCCTGCTGAGCTGTGGGACATGGGGGCCTGTTGGGAGCTGGAGTGCTGGCTTCCCACCCACAAACACCCCTCCCTGTTAAGATGGAAGGCTCCCTGTGGAGCAGAGGGAGGGAATGGTTACACATGGCTCTTGGGTGGGGGGGTGTTCCATCCTGCTCAGCTGTGGGACAGGGGGCCTGGTGGGAGTTGTAGTTGTGGCTGCCTGTACACATGCAACCCAGGGAATGTTGCTAGCTACCTTTGGGGTGAATGAGAGGGAGTGAATGTTGGATATTGAGACATGTGTTAGGGAGAGTGCGGTGCACATGAATGGAATTGGGCCTAGGATGTGTAGCTTTGCAGTTGTGCAAGACAGTACATAGCAGTCTGATGGTGGACATTTGTTTGTACTTACCAGCCTCCACTCCCCCGGATATTCCTGTGAGACTCTGTGGATGCAGTATGGCAAGCACCTTTTCCTCCCATGCAGTGAATGTTCTTGGTGGAATGGGAGGGCCACCGCCAGTCATCTGAGCCAGCTGACGGTTCTTGTAGTTCTTTGCTTTCACCTGCCTCTTGAGGTCATGCCACCTCTTCATGATCTCCTTCTTGGTGCGCGGGGTGGTCCCTACTGCATTGACCTTGTCGACTATCGTTCCCCACATTTGTGCTCTGGTGGCTAATGGAGTCTGTTGGACCAGGTTACCAAACAATTGTGGTTCTACTCTGATTATCTCATCTGCCATGACTGAGAACTCATTGTCAGTGAATTTGGGCATTTTCTTTTGTGCCATGGTGTGTGATGTGCAAATGGTTTGAGGTGCAGGTGTGAGGGTGGTGGGGGTGGTGTAGGTGGTGTGTGTGTTGTTGTGCTGGTGAGATGTGTGGTGGTTTGTCTATCCAATGTGCTGTAGGGTTTAGTTCCTTCAGGGCTGGAGTAGTGCAAAGGATTCTGGTCAGGGAAGGGGCAGGTTTTATACTCACCTATGTGGGTGTGTCAAAATGGTGTATTGCTGTCAGGTGTGTTGTGTGTGTTGTCCTGGGATTTGTATTTTTTTAGTTGCCATGGGGGTGTGTCCTTGGGGTGTGTTAGGTGTTTTTTGGGGGCTGAGCTAGTTTGATGTGTACACTTGGTGGCCTTGTTGCGTATTTTTTTTGTCGACCGCCATAATGGTTCCGGTTTGGCCGTGGTAGTGGGTATTCAACGGCCCTTCCACCTGCTCTCCCATTCATCACTGTTAGTGATCACAGCGGTCGGAAACAGCGGATCGTTCCGCTGTCACCTCAATGGTATCCTAATTGTGCGTGCGGTCACTTCGCTGGCCTTGTGGCGGGTTTGGGGTTTTCCGCCGCAAATCCGACCGCCGCGGATGGGTTTTCACCTGCTCCGCCCGCTACCGGCGGTCTTTTGTTGAATCCGTCCGCCGCGGTCTGATTTTTCTGGCGGTTGATCCTAATCTGACCGCCGGTTTTCCCGCGGTACCTTCAGACGGTTCATTTCCGCTACCATGGCGGTCGGAATGGTTTTCCGACCGCCATCCTAATCAGGCCCCAAGTGAGGTAATCAGTACTGTTCTCAAAAACGTTATTTCATGCCCCAAATTTATGGGGGTTTAAATAACATTTTTGAGAAATGCAGCAATTTAGTTGCAATAACCTGTCGAAAAATTAAATAAGAGAAGGGGTGCTATATTATTGTCATTATGAGTGGAATGAAAATGTAATGAAATATTGATTGAAAATTAACAGTGCAAGCAGGAGGAGCACCCCAAACACATATACACTACCACCTTCCCAACCAGCAGTAAGTAAGCCAAAGGTCGACATACGCAGAGCCACACACACAGGCGCACATAAACATGTGCAGACCTTCAACCTATCTGAAGGTGAACATCATGGACAATTCTAATCATTAGAACCTGTTAGAAGAACCCTGAACTTTTGACATGTGACAGACTGGCACACATATTCAGATGTCCATCTCTGCAATTAACTATCATGTCCATAAACATTTAGTGCAAGGGAGACATCAACACCCTGACATGACTTATGATGCCCATCAGCCCCATTTCTGAAAAACACACTGCAAGATGACAAGAGCAATTTTATACTCCCACAAAGGTAGTAATCTAGTGCTGTGTTTGGTAAATAAAGTTACAATGGGAAGTCCTGGGCTTATCCTTGGTAGCTGCAGCAGACCCTTAAGGCCACTCTTGCACCAAAAATGGCAGATAATTGCCAGAAAACTGTGCTGCCCCACAAAGCCTGTGGAGGTTGGAGGAGGGTCATTTATATTACTAGATGGCACATTCATATGCTTCTCAGGTTCCTGTGGCAAAGGACAGCTTCCAGTGATGTAATCTATGCATTTTTGGCACACTATATTTATATATTCATTTACTCTGAGTGCACATTTCTCACTTATTAATGTATATTGCATTTAGTGTTGTGTACCCCGATACAGTGTATAACATTTGCTTTACTAAAGTTTGATAGTGTATCAGTTATTCATATATATGTAGTCACATGATTTATAAGGTTTTATAGAATTAAATGAAGGTGCAAAAAGAATAATATGTTAATTCTTACATTTGACATCATTCGATTTGAGGCCTGTCCTTTTCAAAATAACAGGAACAGTGCATTTAAACTGGGTAAAGACAAGTACAAGGAAAAGAAGAATTTAGGACATGGAGATCAAGTAAGCATAAGCTTTAAGCATCCTTTGTGAAGGCCGTAGACAGAGCCTCTCGTAGCATTATTGGCTTTCTGCGATTTCAAACATATTGAGTACCGAGACAGATAACTTTCTTCATACAGAACAACACTTCTGTTGTTTCACTAAGGTATGTGGATCAGAGGCCAACTTAAAAACTCGTACACAGTGTTTTGGTGCTAAGACAGCTTAGCTAGAGGCAAGAAGGGAGGGCTTGGAGGAGATAGATTGGTTCCATCTTTTTAATGCAGGGAAATTCTAAAACACCATTACACTGCTGCAATTCTTTTTAATAATGTGTTTATTAAACATTGTATTGACTCTGGTTTGTTCATTTGTATATTTACAACTGTACACAGCTTATGCACTAGGATAGTAAGTTGATTTAAAAAAAAAAAAAACATAAAGAATATTCCTTGTTAGGGTGAACCACTAGAGTCACTAAATTAACCTGTGCTTAACCCTCGGGTAGCTTGGCACAAAAGCAGTCAGGCTTAACTTAGAGGCACTATGTTAAGTATTTAATGTAGTATACAAACAGTATTTAAGTAGGACCCTCAAGTTAGGCAAGGAGGAGTTCTCTCTGAGTCCAGCCAAGGGGCCAGGACTGGGGGAGCACCTCTTGGGGATCAGGGACTCACTCCAGTAGAAGCCAGCAGGGCTCAGACAGGTCCAGTTGCAGGTCCAGGCAGGTGCAATTGCAGCAGGTCAGCTGGGCAGTTGCAGGGAGGCCTCTTGAGTCTGTTGTGCCCCTGTAGCTCAGATCAGGTCAGCCAACTGATCCTTGGTTAGCCTAGGATGATGTTCCAGGTCCAGTTTTTCTTCTTAGATAGCTGGGTGGGCCTCAGGCAGCAGTGCAGTCCTCTGGGGAACAAGGCAAGCCTCAAGCAGCAGGGCAGTCCTCTAGGGGACAACGCAGTGATTCCTCCATAATGTCCGCAGGGCGTGGAGTGTAGGGAAGAGTTGGTCTGAGGGTCCAATATTTATACCTGGCGTCAGCCTTTGAAGTGGGCGAAACGTTTAGACTACACCCACATCTGGTTCTTGAAAGTTCCTTCCCTCCCCTGTCAAGGCTCCAAGAAGTATAAGGTGTCAAAATACTAGTGTTAGATTACTGTGTGTGTGCTAGTGGCAGCCCCTATTGAAATGCAAGTGGGTCTGGGAATAGCCCATCCTCCACCTATCCTGTCAAGGTGGCCATTCCTACCCACTTCTAAGCCCTTTTGTCTCACTGTCTGGGAGTAATACACAAAGCCTAACAGCAGGGTCATGTGCCCCAGGACACTGGTAGCAGGCACCAAATAATTAGGACAAGAAAATGCCAACTTTAAAAAAGTGGAGTTTTCAGAACTGTGACTTAAAATCCAACTTTGCCATTAAAGAGGATTTTAAATGACAATTCTTTTGATTCCAAACATGAAATTCCTACCTGTTATCAATCTAAAGGTAGCACTTATTAAATGCAAAAAGGTAAACCAATGTTATTTTATTGGAGCGGTAGGCCTTACACTGGTGAAAAACAAATTTAGGAGTTTTTCAGTACCAGGACATGTGAACCTTAGATCTATATATCCTACTTTTTAAATACAATGCACCCTACCATATGGGCTGTTTAGGTCCTACCCTTGGGATGACATACATATATGGGAGGCACTTGGAGAATCTTTGCTGCATTTGCTGTGCCGCTTGCCTGCTAAAGGGAGACTACAACCCCCAGGAGTCACGTGAAGCTCGAAGAGGCGGGGCTTGTTGGAGAGCACTTTAAAGCATGGTGTGCTCCCGAGGACGTGGGGGCACTTGGGGGATGTTTGCCGCATTTGCTGTGCTGCTTACCTGCTAAGGGGGAATTACAACCCCCGGAGTCACCTGATGCCAGTGGAGGCGGGTGTTATTGGAGAGCACTTTTAAGCATGGTGTGCTCCCGTGGACGCAGTACACACACAGTACGCACCTGGGCGCATGCCCAGGTGATGACCGGGCCTGTCTTCGTCCGACATCACCCAACAGCGGCCAAGCTGGGCCTGTCCCTTGGCTTCTATTCTGGATTGTGGCAGGTACCCTAACTCTTATATGGTGAACTTTATTTTCTTTTTTCTCAGCACAGTTGTCATTTATTGCTTAGCCTGCCTTAAGTATGATAGGAAAGAAAGGATTCTCTCAATAAACTATTACCCTTACCTGCACTTCTGAGAATCTCTTCCATCGATGGATTTTTGGCTCGTGCAGTAGGGGCTGTTTCAAAGGAGATCGAGCTTGCGGAGCGTCGACTCTCTGTGATGGAAGAAGGTCCCCCACCGCGCCGACTGAGTTTGACCTCATCATCTCCTGGAGATCCCTCTGCTCGCTCTGTACAGCCCAATCTTATGAACGCTTCGCTGTCATATGACCCTTTTTCCCAGCCGAGCACCTGCACTTTGACCGCACTAGCCTCATTAAACGCATTAGTATCTGAGTCAGCCCAGGTGCCTAGCCGGTCACAGAGCTCTAGCCCATTGAGCAAACGTAGGAGGGGGACACTCATTTCTAATTTGAAGCCTGCTCAGATTACCTCTGAGTCCCAAACTGGGTACCTATTTCAACAGGACATGAGCTCAGTGGGCAATATAGTTAATTTATTAAGGTGGAGTCTGTTGCTGTCCTGATTGTTAAGTTAGATTCCATCATTTGGAGGCCAGTATCCATTGAAACTACCTTGTCTAGAATTCTGGATTGTAATGGAGCTAGGGTCGTTGATAGCATCGCAACTTAAGCAGATGAAGCAAAGAAATCCCTCTTACTCTATTTTAACTTTTGGCTGCCCTATTGTGCCCACTGCTGGTGGATGTATTTCTGCCACTGGTGCTCTTAGCCAGTCCACGGCTGTTGAGGATAGCTCTGGAAGGAATGGAAATACTGCACCACCGGGCAGCACTCAGCCACTGGGAGTTATGACAAGGGTGCAATTACGCAAGGAAGAGTCCCTGACATTACATCTGACGCTGGCATCAAGCCCATATGTGACTGTTTTGGCCAGTGTTCCCATGTTGTCCATGGGGTCTGTTGAATCGACTGCTCAATTGAAGAATAGGGTTGCTCACTGGCTAAGCTCCAAAACTAATGCCTGTTTTGTCAGTGAAATCCTAATAGTGCAAAGAATTGGGTGGGTGGGCTCTCAATCTAAATGTTTTGATGGGGACTGTACTTTTGTGAACTTTAGGCAGTCCAGGATAATCGACGGCCTGGTATTTCAGGCTAAGGGCCTGATTAAATACAACTCGATCCAGCTTTTGCCTCCTTCTAATTTCTAAAACAACTTGGCGCATGTGCTGTGTCACCCAGCTGCTCAAAAAAATGTGGTACAGCCCTCGGGGCTTATTATCTCCAGTCGTTTTGAGCCACTTTCCACCCTTACTGAGGTGGACTGACTCCCTGATTTAGGGCTTAGTATTTGTAAGCCAGAAACTCTCCTGCTCCCTGTTTCCCCCCAGAGTGTAATGGACTCCGCGTGAGAGGTACTAGGTAACACTTTGGCCCCTCTGCCCCGGCCCTCACTGGGCAGTGCTTATGGTACTCTATCCGCATATAAAGTTAATACTGGACAGCTTTGCTTAGCGTGCTTAGCTGGAATATTCTGGGGGTGAAAGCAAAGTTGGGGTCTCAGGCCTGGTTGGACAATGTCCAGCAATTTGACATTGTCCTGTTGCAGGAGACTTGGGCTACGGAGGATGTTTTCTGTGATAATTATGTATGTTTTATCCAACATGCCATTCAATCTTCTTAGGGCGGGCTAGGGCAGGCTTACTATCCTGGTTCAAGGTTTCCATGGGATGTACCATAACTAGCATTGATACTGGCAGCAGATTTATCCAGGCATTCTACTTAAAATGGCCTGTTAAAAGTGGACAATTTTTGGGGAATTTTTACAATGAGGTTTTCTCCACCAAGGGTACAAAGTGTTTTATTGTCCTTTCTTCCTGTATTGATTCTCTGTACTCTAGTCATCTCTGTTTGGGGGGGGGGTAGTCTGTTGGTTATGGGTGATTTCAATGCAAAGCTAGTGGACACATTGGACCTTATTGAGCCTCAACCCTATGAACTGTTCCATCAACCTTCCTGTTTGAATCTTGATGCAAGGGGTACTTCCCTATCCTTGTAAGTCACAATTTATGTAACACTTATGATTTCCTCTATCATGATGTTTTCAAAGCTGTTACATTTCCCGGACGAGGACAGTCGTCCATTATTGATTATGGTTCTAATACCAGAGACATGTGCACCAGAGTTGTTGACGGAGGTGGCATTCCTAATGTTTTTGTCAACTATTCTGTGAAGGCCCAGAGGGGTACGTTGCTGGGCAACACTCTAACAAAGGTTAAGGACAATCTGAGCAGATTGGTATGGAGGCATGTTGATGCCAACTCAGTTCTAGCTGAACTTGTGGCAGGTAACCAGACTAACATTCTAAACTGTCTCTCTTTGCAGACAGTTATGTGGTAATTGAATCATTTGTGGCCCTGGGAGAAGTTGTGAGTGCAATCTTACAATGAATGTTAGGGGACCCGATCTAGGTATGGCCTCCTGGTTTGACAAAGCCTGCAGGCTGCTGTGTAGGAAATTACCTCTAAGGGGGGGTTCTCTTGACAGAGTTTCTCACTGTGTCAAAAAAGTGTGTTTTCTATCTTGGTTGGACACACACAGTGTTTGCTTAAATACCCTCACACACCAAAGGTCCCCTGGTGTCATGCTTCATCATAGGGTCTTCCCGCCTGCTGCGTGGACGGGCGTGCTACGACCTGCGACTATGCGGAGCACTGATCTTCCAGTACTATGTGTGGTGTAGGGGTAGTGAGAAGGGTCAAGAGTGAATGCGAAAGTGAATTTAAAGGACCTGGCCTCATGGACTTAAGAAACTTTAATAGGTCTTTGAGGCTGGTACTGCTAAAAATGGTGGTTCGGAGATGTCCTGCGTGTAATGTGCGGATACTCCTGATCAAGTCAACATGTTTGAAGCATCGGGCTTCTTCATCAGGACTGAAAATGATCCCTTCAGTACTCACTATGTTGTTATCAATTGTGATGAGATTATGTGCTATAAACAAAAAGGTGAAAAATGCAAAATATCATGCACTTTATACCATACCCAAGATAACACCATCCCGCGGCTCCGCTGGATGGTGTTATCTTGAGCGAGGCAGTGTTGACTACTACAATACAGTGGCGACACCCTTCCCACCCGTTCTAGAGGCTCATGGAGCATTGTCTCCTACTCATCCTAAGAACATTTTAGAAATACCAATGGGTATGGTATAACGTGCATGATATTTTGCATTTTTCACCTTTTTGTTTATAGCACATAATCTCATCACAATAGATAGCAACATAGTGAGTACTGAAGGGATCATTTTCAGTCCTGATGAAGAAGCCCCGATGCTTCGAAACATGTTGACTTGATCAGGAGTATCCGCACATTACACGCAGGACATCTCCGAACCACCATTTTTTAACAGTACCAGCCTCAATGACCTATTAAAGTTTCTTAAGTCCATGAGGCCAGGTGCTTTTTAAATTCACTTTTCGCATTCACTCTTGACCCTTCCTCTCACTACCCCTACACCACACATAGTACTGGAAGATCAGTGCTCCCGCGTAGTCGCAGGTCGTAGCACGCCCCGTCCCGCATCGGGGTGGGAAGACCCCTATGATGAAGCATGACACCAAGGGCCCTTTTGGTGTGTGAGGGGTATTTAAGCAAACACTGTGTGTGTCCAACCAAGATAGAAAACACACTTTTTTGACACAGTGAGAAACTCTGTCAAGAGAACCCCCCCCTTAGAGGTGGATCCTTATGTTTAGTCATAGATTCTTAGAGGAGGACGTATCCACCTCCAGTGTCCACGCAGGACACTACCTCTTCACTCCCTAATCTTGTTTTTTGTAGTGTAGGAAATTGCACCTTGCCCTAAGGAAAATCCCAAGGGACAGGCAGTGGCATGACAAAATTTGAGGGTGGGCCCCCTGCAAAGTACATGATGGGGTCCCCCAGCCCACAACTTACCACTGTTGCTGAGGGGGCTCCCTGGATCTCAAGGGCCTCCCTGCACCATGGGGGCTATAGGGGCTTAGGTTACATCACTGGGAACAGGGTGGAATTTGCCAACTGCAGCAATGATTATACAGAGACTTGAAAACGAAGCAAGCCGAAGTGAGAAACGTGCATTGGGATAAGCTGGTAGAGGCCTGTAATCATAATGATTACAGGGCCTCGTGGAATCTGGTCAATAACTACTCTCGGGTAGATGCACCCAAGCAAGCCTTGGATTGCAATATTGCCCCGCAGCACTGGCGTAATCATGTCCACTATACTCATGCGTTGAAGGAAAATGTAAACAACGAGCTGTCTTTGGTTCAATCTAACTTTCATATGGAAATCTCCTTCTCTTTGGAGAATGTCACTACAGCCATCCAGTATAGTTCTGCCAATAAAGCACCAGGCCCGGACGGGGTCCCAATGGACTTGTACAAGGCTAACATTAACTTCTTGGCCCCTTTGCTGACAAAACTTTTTAATTCCTCCTGTGAGGGTGGGTTTCCTAAGTCTTGGAAGTCTGCTACCATAGTCCAAGTATTCAAAAAAGGGAACAGACTGGATCCAGCTTGTTACCGCCCCATTTCTCTCTTGGATTCCTCTGTTAAGATTGTAAGACACACTGTACTTTACAGGTTGGATCAGAGAGGATAATGTTTTACAAATACAAATTACAAATACAATAATGAAGGGGGTCCATTGCGGCCCCCCCGGGGACCACCACCTCCCTGGGGCTTACTTAACAAAGGAGGGGGCCGCGTGGCCCCCCACATGGAGCCCTACATGGCCCTGGGAACCTCCACCCCCAGGGCCGGCTCCAGCAATGTCCCGGGTGCCCACCCTCGGGACATTGCAGCTTGCTATGGCTTGGCGGGAGCACCCCTCCCGCCAAGCCATAGCAAACAAGTGCTCTGCTTTCAGCAATCGAGAGCACAAAATGCTGTGATGCGAGCATGGAAACAGATATTGCTTTGGGATCCAGGGAGCCGCATATTCAGCAGCTCCCTGGGTCTCAAAGCAATAACACCTCCCGCAGGAGGCAGGGAACGGGAAGAGGCCACGGGGGCCTTCAGGCTCCCCTGTGGTCCCCAACAAAGTGGCCAGGCCCTGGAGGGTGAGGTCCCGGGGGCAAAATGGGCTTGGGGAGGGGGGAGCCGCGTAGACCCCCTCCCCATTTAAAAAAAAACATATGAAGGCTGGGCCCCCGGAATGGGGGTCCCCCAAGGTCGAAAATAATAGCCGCTTGGCCCCCCTCCATTTCAATTATAAAAAAAATTAAAATAAAAGGCTGGGCCCCAGGGGATGGGGTCCCCAGGGCCAAAAAAAAAAAAATATATATATATATATATATCTATACTCAATTTACTACGTGACTTGGACAGCCTTTCTAGGGATGATGCAACTGAACTTACAGATGATGGCTTGGCTAGGGAGCAGGATTTGCATGTTTATGGTAGACCTGTTAGTCCATTCAAACCCAGGTCGGCTTTCCTGCCCATGGTCCCTAAATATTCCATTGACACATTCACTGATCTGGTGGTTCAGGATCTCAAGAAATTATATTCACATTTTGAAGTTGGAAAAACAGCTGACACATCTAAAATAAACTACATGAGCTTAGTGACGAAGTTACATTCCCGTCCTGACATAGTAGTGAGACAAGCGGACAAGGGGGAAAACGGTGTACTGTGGCCGCTAGCTATGTATCAGGAGGAGGCTCTAAGTCAGCTCAGTGACCACCTATGCTACGCAAGGGTAGATAAAAGCACTCTGCAGGGGGTAACCACGAAATTTCACTCCGATTTGAATCATTGGAGAGCAGTGGGTCTCATCTCACAGTCAGAGTATAAATTCATTAAAGTAGAGAATCCAATTACACCAATTCTTTACTTGGTGTAATTAGATTCTCTACTTGATACCGAAGGTACACAAGAACATTAGTATACCACCTGGCCGGCCCATCATTTCGGCCATAGGAAGTCTCTTCGAGAATACCTCCAAATATCTTGACTATTTCCTTCAGGTCCCAGTTAAAAAGTTAGAGTCTTACACGAGGGATACAGGCGATTTCTTGAAGAAAATTTATGACATAGGATGGCAACAGGATTACATCATGATCACACTTGATGTGACATCCCTATATACTAGTATATCACACACAGATGGGATGAGGGCAGCGCAACACTTCCTGAGCTCATGGCCAATATCATTGTACAAGCATACAGAGATGTTGCTGAGTCTGCTTGATTGGTGTCTACACAACAACATTTTCCTGTTTGGACCTGATTTGTATCAACAGATGAGGGGCACTAACATGGGCAACTGCTTCACCCCCAGCTATGCGAATTTGCATATGGGCTGGTGGGAGGAGCAGGTGCTGGCGAAAGACTTTGCCACTGAACCGTCTAGGAATGTGATCCTGTAGTCATGCTATATAGACGATCTTTTCGTCATATGGCATGGAGACAGACCTTCAGCTGAAGACTTTGTAGAAAGACTGAATAACAATGAGCTTAATCTCCATTTCACCTCATATATTAGTGAGAAAGAGGGAGAGTTCCTTGATCTGACTATTTATGTGGTGGATGGGACTCTACAAACCGATTCCTTCAGGAAGAACACTGCTGGCAACACGGTGCTGCATGCTCAAAGCTTTCATCCAACAAAGCTTAAAAACAGTATACCCTATGCAGAGAATCTCTGCATGCGGAGGAACTGCAGCAATGCTTAACAGCTCCATAATGCCCAAACGGATCTAGCAGGGAGTTTCACAAGGAGAGGGTATAGCAAGGCCACATTGGAGTCAGCCAGAGTAAAGGCCAACATGAGTCCCAGATAGAAGCTCATCTTTTCAGAGGGGAAGAATAAGAACACGCCAAATGACGCAGGGCAAACCATAAGGTTCATCACAGGGTTTAGTGAACAGTATCAAAACATTTGTGCCATTTTCCAAAGGCATTGGCACTTGATTTGCAGTGACCCGATCTTAGGTCCCAGGATACATAAAAGACCGTTGTTGACATTCCGGAAGGCCAGGTCCCTGAGAAAGGATCTAGTTAATAATGCTCCCGGATTAAAACAGCAGGAGACATGGCTCAGTGGGAGCAAAGGGTTTAGACGTTGTCACAAGTGCAAGGCATGTATTTATGGAGTTAACACAATGGAGGTGCCTCTGCCATTTTCAGACATCAAATGGCAGTTAGTAAAACCACTTACATGCAGGAGTGAGTATGCCATTTATGCACTTAGGTGTAGCTGTCATAAATTGTACATAGGGAGCACCATCTTACGGGTACATCAGCGTATCCTGCAGCACATCCGAGCCATTAAGCACAGGGATCAGACGTATCCGGTGGCAAGACACTTTGAGCAGGTCCACAATAGTGACGTCGACAACTTAGAATATTTTGTGCTAGACCAAGTGCTAGCGAGACCAAGGGGAGGCAATAGGGAGAGGTATTTGAGGAAGTTAGAATCCAGATACATCTTGAGATTCAACACAAAAGTTCTGAATGGCCTCAATACGGAAGAGGATTTACATGTCCACCTGTAATAAGTTTTTGAGAGAAAGAGGGGGTTGTTTTAATTGTCATCCCTAAGCCCTCACATTCAGTCCACTGTTGAGAATAGGAGCAAGTTTTGAGAATGGGTTTGCTGGTGCAATTCGTTTCCTACAATGATCCAGTCCATGATCGATGAATTTTATGTTCTTGTATTTCATATTCTTTTGGGGCACATATTTGTGTGTTTGTATTTGTTTCATTTAGTGTTTCTGTTGCTGCATTTCTGTCTCAATGTAAAGAGAAAAGAAGCAGGATTATGATTTAACTGCATAGTAGCTATGAATAACTGGGTGACAATGGGCACCTGCCCTTTATCTGTTCAAGGCCGCTGTCTACACTAGTTTCAGGTGACAGTGGGTCGCTTTGGGCACTTGCCCTTCATCAATTATGGCCCTTTTTCAGTGTGTACAGGGTTTGCATTCTGGTACACTTTTATCAGAACAATGTACGTACTATGTTCAAGAATGAAATTTCTTAGGTGTTAACCCAGTATAACAGTAATCAAAACAGTATCTAGATAGGTTCTGCTGACAATCATGCTTTGTGTCTGGTTTATGAAATATGCAGCAGTTTGTAGCACATGTCACTTTATTTGTATTCTCTCACTTTAATAGTTAAGTATGCAATGTCACTTTAATGTCTGCTAAGACCCAGGAACATGTATTTAAGTAACTAAGATGGCAACCACAATAGGTTTGACAAAGGCAGCCGCGGCTGCTGTAACGCGTTACCAGTTGTTTGAGCCAATAAACCGTCTTTGAGCGATCCTGAGCGTGCTGGAGTCTGTCTTGATAGAATGGCAGGCGTGTGGAGTTGATATATATACATATATATATATATATATATATATATATAACTCGCGCCCCCGCAATGCACTGCTGATGACGTCACATATTACATCACTCATGACATGGTCAGTGACATCACTGATGACATCACTGATGACATCTCAGATGACATCACTGATGACATCATCCAGTGACTGTGTGTTTCTGTAAAGTTTAAATATGTTTAATATATATAGGGAAAGGCGTATTGAAGAATGAGTGGGTGTATAAGTGTCTGAATGGTTGATTTAGTAGGTGCGTGACTGACTCTATAAGTGAGTGATTAAACATATCTTTCTGAATGCATGGGTTAGTGAGTAAACTGTGTGAATGTCTGTATCCGTGTGTCTGTTGGTGTGTAAGCGGCTGCATGGGTTTGTGAATAGCTACATGAGTGTCTACATGGGTTATTGATTGGTTGTCTGAGTATCTGTATGGGTGCCTGAGTGTTTGTGTGGGTGGGGTGTGTGTGACTCTGTGCATAGATGTGTGAGTGGGTGATTCACTGGGTGCATGGTTTCAAGAGTGCATCTGTGATGGACTGTATGGGTGGGTTAGTGTGTGTATGGGTGTGTTAGTGAGTGAATGTATATCTCAGTGGTACATGTGTGAGTAACTACATATGTGAAAGGCAGTATATATGTGTGTTGGAGTATATAAATGGCTATAAGTGAGAGTGTGTGATTGTGAGAGTGGCTGTATGGATGAGTGTGTGCTTGTATCAGTGATTGTATAAGAGCGTAAGAATGTGCGAGTATTTGTATGAGTAAGTGAGCTTCTTTGTGTATAACTGTATATCTGAGTAAATGGCAGTGTGATTAATTATTTCCATGACTGACTAGGTGTGTGAGTACCTCTATGGATGAGTGGCGGTGTGTGAGTGTCTATATAGGTGTATGAGTGCATATGATAGTCCTGTACTGAGTGACCGTAAGTATGAGTGACTGTACGGGTGAGTGAGTGGATGTGTGTGTAGACCTAAGAATCAGTGAGTGGGTATGTAGTTATTGGTGTTAGAGTGTCTATGGTTTTGAGAATGGTAGTCTGTAATTTAGAGTGGGTGTATCAAAAGTTATATTAGGTGTGAGAAGATGCATGAAATTTTCACATGGATGATGCCATCAGTGATGTCATCAGTGATGTCATTTGAGATGTCATCAGTGATGTTATCAGTGATGTCACTGACCATGTCATGAGTGATGTAATATGTGACGTCATCAGCAGTGCATTGCGGGCGTGAGTTATAGTTAGCTGAACTAACTATAACGGGGAATTTCACGGGTTTTGTACGAGTGAAATGTCCAACTAACTATAATGCCCCTGAAACCTATGGTTTTTTCAGTGAATTTCTAAGGTTTTTTAATGCTAATTTCTAACTATAACGTCCCTGAAAACTATGTTTTTTCCAGTGAATTTCTAAGGTTTTTTAAATGCTAATTTCTAACTATAACGTGCCTGAAACCTATGGTTTTTTCAGTGAATTTCTAAGGTTTTTTAAATGCTAATTTCTAACTATAACGTGCCTGTAACCTATGGTTTTTTAAGTGAATTTCAAAGGTTTTTAAATGCTAGTCTCTAACTATGCCTACAGAGGTAGGACATGTGAAGAAAGAAGAAAAAACACACAGAAAGAAGCAAAAGAAATGCAGAAAGAAGCAACAGAAGTCCACAAAGACGAAGAAAAGTGCAGGAAGATGCAAGACATGTGCAGAAAGAACCAACAGAGGAGCAGAAAGAGGCCTTGTTGCAAAATCATCCTGTGCCCACAACTTTTTCAGATGGGTACTGGTGGTAACTGACTCTGACTAACCAGGCCTAGAGCCAGTGCTATGCTAAAAGACACTTAGAATACAGTGAAAACACCTACATACACTAGGGAACACTATGCGTTGGGGTACCCCTGTGATTAGCATGACCTCCTCTGTAAGGCCCTAGTACATAATAGGGCAGGGGATTAAAACTACCTCTTAAAACGTGCTACGGGGCGCGTTTGCACAGTGGTGAAGGGAGGGGGGGCCTGAGGTGACATGTGTGAAAACACGCCCTGTGGCGCGTTTTAATTTGGGGAATTAATTCCTCCTCAATCCTGAGGGTCCCTGGGGTCCAACTAGCCCACCACGTACCTCCAGTAAGCGCCACGGCTGCGTTGCAGAGAGGTGGCCCAGGCCACGCCCCTTTTTTACACCACTCTGCTACGCAGCTCTGTGGCGCTTACTGGAGGTACGTGGTGGGCTAGTTGGACCCCAGGGACCCTCAGGATTGAAGAGGAATTAATTCCCCAACTTAAAACACGCCACAGGGCGTGTTTGCACACATGTCACCTCAGGACCCGCCCCCTCCCTTCACCACTGTGCAAACGCGCCCCGTGACACGTTTTAAGTTGGGGGATAAAGTCCCCTTGAATCCTGAGGGTCCCTGGGGTCCAACTAGCCCACCAGGTACTTCAAAGTAAGCGCCACAGAGCTGCGTTGCAGAGAGGTGTAAAAAGGGGCATGGCCTTGAACACCTCTCTGCAACGCAGCTCCCTGGCGCATACTGGAGGTTCCTGGTGGGCTAGTTGGCCCCCAGGGACCCCCAGTATTCAAGGGGAATTAGTTCCCCATCTTACAACGCGCCAGGGGGTGCGTTTGCAGACTGCTGCAGGGAGGGGGCGGGGCCTCCGGAGCGCTGCCGGTCTTTTTTAAAAACATTTTTTTTAAGAAGGGGAGCTGTGGGGCCCCCCTACCTTTCCTATTTTATTGACCCTGGGGACCCCATCCCCCAGGGCCTCACCCCTATTTTTATTTTTTTAAATGGAAGGGGGCCGCACGGCCCCCCTCTTGAGGTCATATGCGGCCCCGGGGACCCCATCCCCCGGGGCATGGCCAGTGTTTTTTGTTTAAAATTAAATTATTGGAGGCGGGCTGCGTGGACCCCTTCCTCAGGCCATTTATGACCCCGGGGACCCCATCCCCCGGGGCCGGCCTTTCTGTGTTTTTTTATTTTTTTTTAATTTTTTCATAATGGGGAGGGGGGCCACGTGGCCCCCCTCCCGGGCCACTCATTCCCCCACGGTCCCGCCGGCTCCCCGCCTCCTGCGGGAGCGGCATTGCTTTTCCACACAGGGAGCTGCTGACATGCAGCTCCCCGTGTGGAAAAGCAATGTGGTTTGATTTTTGAAAGCGAGAGCAGATTTCCTGCTCTCGCTTTCAAAACCCAAACCACAGTTTGCAATGACAGTGTCCCGGGGGTGGGCACCCCGGGACACTGCAGGAGCCGGCCCTGGGGGGTGGCGGTCCCCAGGGCCATCACACTCTCCAGGAGGGGGGCCGCGCAGCCCCCCTCCCAACATTTTCAAAGACCCGGGGAGGTGGTGGTCCCCGGGGCTCTTAAATATTTAGTGCCCCGGGGAGGTGGCGGTCCCCGGGGCGTGTGGGGGGGCTCGAGCCCCCCCACACAGGTAAATTATTTCCATAAACAAGCCCCGGGGGGTGGTGGTGCCCGGGGCCCCCGCAAATATTTGACAAAAGCCCCGGGGGTGGCGGTCCCCGGGGCTTGGGGGGGCCTTGGAGGCCCCCCCAACATTAAAAAAAGCAAGCCCCGGGGGGTGGCGGTCCCCGGGGCTGCGGGGGGGGCTGTGTGCCCCCCCACAAATATTTCAGACAAGCCCTGGGGGGGTGGCAGTCCCCGGGGCTGCGGGGGCCCCCCTGGGCCCCCGCAATTATGTTGAACATGCCCCCGGGACCTGGCCCACCCGGGGGCTAAATATTAACGAAGCGCGGGAGCCCGCGCTTCATTTTTTTTTTTTCACGGCGAGATTCGCGGATCCTACGCAAATTTCGATGTTTTTTTTTTTTTTTAAATGCTTTTTTGGGCCCTGGGGGTCCTTGTGGGACTCCCTGAGCAGGCCTAGGGGGTCAGGGTGTTTCTACCCTGCCCCCTTTTCTTGTTTTACGCCTTAGTTTTTCTCTTTTCTTGTGCCTCGGTTCTACCGAGACATAAGATGGCTGCCAACACTTCCTGGTTTGGAGTGTTGACAGCCAATTAGCATGAAGCTCGTGATCGGGAGGGTGCGCGGATCCACCGCGGCCATAGATATCGAAACTTTTATTTTTTGAATTTCTCTGGAACTACTGAACGGATTTACACCATTTAAAAAAAAGGGCACTTTCTGAACCAAGCACTACCTTTTTGCCAAATTTGGTGTAATTCCGTTCAGCAGTTTTTGCTGTAACCGTGTCTAAAGTTTCCTATGGGAAATTGATTTTTTGACCTCTATTTTTTGATTTTCTCCGCAACTACTGAACGGATTTACACTATTTAAAAAAAAAGGGCGCTTTCTGAACCAAGCACTACCTTTTTGCCAAATTTTGTGTAATTCCGTTCAGCAGTTCGGGCTGTAGCCGTGGCTAAAGTTTCCTATGGGAATTAACATGGAGAAAACATGTTTTGGGACCCCCCTTTTTTCTCGGCCTCCGCTTGCCGAATCACCCCGAAACTTTCAAGACAGGAGCTGACCGGAGCGCCCCACTAGTTTTGAAAATTTCATGATGAGTCGTCATCCGGCGCCAAAGTTATTGGGAAAACAAAAAACACTTTTCCTATGGAAACTAGGTCCTAACTATAACTATCTACTGGCGACCGCCAGTAGATAATATATATATATATATATAGAGAAATACAACAAAGAAGCTCTAAATCAACTCCAAGACAGAGACTGCTACAGTCGTATCAGTCCAAATTGCATCATTGGAATCCAAGAAAAATACCATAAGTCACTGTACGAATGGAGAGGAGAAGGATTATTGTCCAAGCAAGAATTTGAATTTCTTAAGACCGATTATCCTGTCATACCACAGCTGTACCTAATCCCGAAGATACACAAAAACCCTCTGGAACCCCCTGGAAGACCAATCATTGCAGCTATTGGGGGACTCTTTGAAAACACCTCCAGATTCATAGACTACTTTTTGCAACCAGCTGTAATCGAACTCCCGGCATACATAAGAGACACTGGTGACTTTTTAACCAAAATCTATGATGTATCTTGGAACACTGACTATCTATTGATGACATTAGATGTGAATGCACTGTATACCAGTATTAGACATAATGATGGACTTAGGGCCCTGAGTTATTACTTAGGAAAAAGACCTATCCAACTGTTTCAGCACTCTAGGATGCTATTACAAATGGCAGAAATGTGTCTGGATAATAATATTTTTACATTTGACAAACTCGCCTATAAACAACTGCAGGGTACTGCCATGGGCACTTGCTTCGCCCCCAGCTATGCTAATTTGCATTTGGGTTGGTGGGAGGAGCAAGTGCTCATGAAGACACATAGAGAGAAAATGCTTGAGAATGTTGTCCTATATGTCAGATACATTGATGACATATTTATACTGTGGAGAGGGACTGAATTGAGTGCAGAAACCTTTTCTCAAGAGTTAAATAACAATGCCCTTAATCTCACTTTCACATGCAATACTAATACTAAGTGTATACATTTCTTAGATCTAGAAATATTTGTGGAAAACAACAAAATACAAACCAAAACATACAGAAAGCCCACTGCTGGTAATGCAATACTCCATGCGAATAGTTTCCATCCTACCCCACTGAAAGAAAGCATACCCCATGCCGAATGTCTACGCATGAGGCGTAATTGCAGCACCTCGGAAAGTTTCGAACAATCCACTAGTGAGTTATGCAATAGATTAGAACGCAGAGGGTACAGTACAATGACATTATCTAAAGCCAAATCTAAGATCACCAATATAAATAGGAAAGATCTCCTATTCAGGAGAAACGAGAGCAATGAAGCTACAAACTGCTCTGTCACAACTGGTACCCCGAGATTCATCACAGGGTTCAATGCCTACCATGCAAATATTCGTAGAATTCTACACAGACATTGGAACACAGTACGTAACGATCCAGTTATTGGCCCCACTTGTGTTAAAACACCGCAAATTACATTCAGGAGGGCCAAATCCATGCGTCAGGAGCTAGTCCGCAATGCACCTTCAATAACTAAGGCTTGCACGTGGCTTAAGGCTCAGAATGGTTTTCATAAGTGCACAAAATGCAAAGCGTGCAGGCATGGGGTCAATACCAAAATGGTAAAGATGCCGTTTAGACACTCACCCTATGAAATCAGAGGCAGATTCACCTGTAAGTCAGACTTTGCAGTCTATGTCTTGTACTGTACATGCGGCAAACTATATGTGGGCAGCACCATCCACCCCGTGCATGTCCGCATCCTACAACATCTTAGGGCCATCTCTAATAATGACCCTGCCTACCCCGTTGCCAGGCACATAAACACATCACATGGAGGAAAGGCACAGGATCTATTCTTCTATGTGATTGATACAGTTCCCAAAAATCCTAGAGGAGGGAACAGACAATTGGCCCTTAGAAGATTAGAGTCTAGGTACATTATCCTCCTGAATTCGAAAATTCCCAACGGGATGAATGCGGATGAGGCACTGAATGTTCATCTATAATTTGTCTGGAGCTGTCTGTCCCGCCCCTGCCCAGTCTTCGTCACGTTAGGTCACACTCACCTTTATTCATATAGCTTTATTTTCTCACGTTTTTAGATCTCACGATATATTAGACCATATTAGACATACTTTTTCAATATTTGATTTAATTATATATTCTTAGGTTTAAACACTAGTGTATATGGCGCCTGTCTAAGTCATACATCATATTTATCTTTGTGCAAACAAAATTCTTGCTTTCGGCCCACTTGGGCGAGATGGAATGAATGTTTGTTTTACTCATGTTTCATGTTCCTTGGCTCGGTATATTTTTTTATACTGCATATATTAAATGCCAAGAGATTAGTGACACATTTTGTTAATAGTCAACTATACCTTACAAGGTATGGCACATTAGTTTCTTTTCGAACCTAACCTACCAAATGTCTTAGCCTGTTTGAACTATTTAAATAAAATAATATATTAGTCCGTGCGCCATTACATATTAATGTAATTAATTAATTTTTCAATCGATATAACCTAAGTATATTAGATATATTTTTTCTATGTCCAATCTATGTACTAGTATATGCTCACTGTTTCTACATTTAAGGAGAACATTTATTTAATTTATTTTTGCTATTTTATTTTTAAATTTAATGTTGTGGTAAAGGGAAATTTTTCCTTAACAATAATATTGTCTTTCTTAAATTGTTTGGTATTTTATTTTATTTTATTTTATTTTATTTAACTTTTCTTTTTTCTTATGTGAAAAATGTGCACAGTCATAGACATTAGAGTCGTGGGTAACTTCTATGTCTATTGTTGAATTACAGGTTGCTGTGGCAACCACTAGTGAGTGACAAGCATATATACTGATAGACAGAGTGTACCTGATGTAGTGATCAAGGCGGTACGCCGTCGAAACGCGTCTAGGTTGTTGATGGAGAAATAAACATCTTCCTTGTCATCATCTCACGGAGTCAGTGCCTGTCTGTTCGTCCCTGCCAGGATTGGTATCAATATATATATATATATATATATATATATATATATATATATATATATATATATTACCGCTCCAACTCCTTTAGGGTAATCCTTTTCCCAAAAAGACAAGCACTCACGGGGATGAGTTCCGTTATTTTATTCTTAACGGTCTCTCGGCCAAACAGACGCGTTTCGCAGCTCTGGCTTTCTCGATGTTTGTGCACATCTTTCGCGCCACCATTTTTTTAAATACACAATTCATTATTGTTCAACGACATCAACAAAGGACCATCATTTGTGAATACAAATAGTTCCGCCATTTTGGTACGGTGTATCAGTCTCTACATATTAAGACTTATATTACCCAAATATGACATTTTCTTGTATTGTTACCAGCTATGTCAGACAGAACGCATTATAGATCCGCCATATTAGCTATATTAGACAGATCACCATCTGGTGCCACAATTGATTACGCCCTAAATGGGCACACCCGACCGATTACATTATATTGCTACATTAATCCCGCCCTATATGGGCATGTTCAGTAAACCATGTCAATTATAGATCTGCCGTATTGGCACTGTGGACTGAATGCTAAACTGGCACATTTATACGTAAGAGTCACTTTCAGGAAATCTCAGAGTCACTTAATTATGCCCCGAATGGGCTACTTTACAAATGGTTCATTAGTCAACAAATTCACAATGTCTTTCATTTCTATTGTGACAATTGGAGGCGCATTTAAGAGCATGTTTGTTAAAGAAGAAAAGAAAAGAAAAGGAGGAAAAGAACGAAAGAAGGGGGAAGGAAAAGAGAAGAAAAGACAAGAAGAGTAAATGAAACGGTTTTAAGTTGTGTCATACAGTTACATTTCATCTCTCTCAAAAAGGCATATACCTGTTTTCTCATTCCTGAAACATACGGAAAGAAGCCTACTGTGCCCTCACTTGGTTATTAATCTCCCAAATGTACTGCTAACTCCTCGCTACTGTTCAAGCCAAGGGGGTTTTTGTCTGCAAATCTATAATATAACGCGATTCCAGACGTCGCAGATGGATAATTTGGTCTCCACCCCTTGGATTAATAGATACCTGGTCTAATCAGAAAAAGGTTAGTAAATCCCTATCCTGCTTATGGTATTTGTCAAAATGTCTGGCGACGGGGTACGTTATGTCTCCATTTGTTATTGCCCTCATCCTTGTGTGCATGCTCCCTTTTTCATGGGTGAAGTTGGGACTTTGTTTGATATATATATATCTATATTATCTACTGGCGGTCGCCAGTAGATAGTTATAGTTACAACCTATTATCCATAGGAAATCCGCAACATTCTATTTGAAATAACTCTCTTGCCGGTTGACGTATCTTCGCGAAATTTTCAAACTTTGTGGCCCGCTCCGGTCCGCTCCTACCCTGAAAGTCTCGGGGATTCGTCAAGCGGGGCCGAGAAAAAGGGGGTCCCAAAACGTGTTTTCCCCATGCATTTTCCCATAGGAAACTTTAGACACGGCTACAGCTCGAACTGCTGAACGGAATTACACCAAATTTGGCAAAGAGGTAGTTCTTGGTTCAGAAAGAACCCTTTTGTTAAATGGTGTAAATCCGTTCAGTAGTTGCTGAGAAAATGAAAAGTAAAAAGTTAGTGATATCTATGGCCGAGTAGGGTCCGCGTACCCTCCCGATCACGAGCTGCATGTTAATTGGTTGTCAGCTGGCTGTCAACATTCCGATTCAGGAAATGTTGGCAGCCATTTTGTCCTCGGTAGAACCGAGGGACAGAAACAAGTGCGCAAAGCGCACAAAGGGGGCAGGGTAGAAACACCCTGACCCCTAGGTTTGCTCAGGGGTCCCACAAGGACCCCCGGGCAAAAATAAATTTTTTTTAAATCGGCAGGATGCGCTCAGGGTGCGCGAATCCTGCCGAAAAAATCGAAGCGCGGTCTCCCGCGCTCGATGTTACTGGCCCCCGGGTGGCCCAAGTCCCGGGGGCATGGTGGGGGATACTTAATGTGTGGGGGCCTCAAGGGCCTCCAAGCCCCGGGACCGCCACCCCCGGGGCTTTTTACAAAATGGTGCGGGAGGGCTCTGAGCCCTCCCGCAGCCCCGGGGACCACCACCTCCCGGGGCTTTTTTTTAATAATTATTAAACCTGTGTGGGGGGCTCCAGCCCCCCACACGCCCGGGGACCACCACCTCCCGGGGACTAAACATTTTAATATGGGGGTCCGTTACGGACCCCAGAGCCCCGGGGACCACCACCTCCCGGGGCTGTGTACGGAATGGGAGGGGGCCGCGCGGCCCCCTCCTGGAGCCCTTGATGGCCCTGGGGACCGCCACCCCCAGGGCCGGCTCCTGCAGTGTCCCGGGTGCCTACCCCGGGACACTGTAGTTTGCTATGGCAGGACGGGAGCCTCGCGGCTCCCGTCCTGCCATAGCAAACTGCTTTGGATATTGGAAGAGAGAGCAGGGAAACCTGCTCTCTCTTCCAATATCCAAAGCGATTGCTTTTCCACATGGGGAGCAGCATGTCAGCTGCTCCCCATGTGGAACAGCAATGCCGGCTCCCAAGGGACATGGGGAGCCGGCGGGACTGTGGGGGGATTGGGGACTCCCCACAGTCCCCAACGGAGAGGGCCAGCCCCGGGGGATGGGGTCCCCGGGGCAGAGTGGCTCGGGAGGGGAGCCACGCGGCCCCTCCCCAAAAAAGAGAAAAATAAAAAAATAAAAAAATGGAAAGGCCGGCCCCGGGAGATGGGGTCCCCGGGGCCTTAAATGGCCAGAGGAGGGGGCCACGCTGCCCCCTCAAAAAAATAAATATAGAGGCCATGCCCCGGGGATGGGGTCCCGGGGCCAACACAGGCCCAGGGAAGGGGCCACGCGGCCCCTTCCCGTTTTTTTTTTTTAAGGTAATTTAAAAAGGGGTAAGGCCCTGGGGGATGGGGTCCCCAGGGCCCAAAAAAGAAAAAAGGAAGGGGGCCACACAGCTCCCCTTCAGGGGAGAAAAAAAAAAAAACGATCGGGCCCGCTGGCCCCGCCCCTTCCTTCACCACTCTGCAAACGTGCCCCTGGCGCGTTTGCAGAGGGGAACGACCCCTTGAATACTGGTGGTCCCTGGGGACCAACTAGCCCACCAGGTACCTCCAGTATGCGCCAGGGGCTGCCTTGCAGAGAGGTGTACAGAGGCCACGCCCCTTTTACACCTCTTTGCAACGCAGCTCTGTGGCGCTTTTGGAGGTATATGGTGGGCTAGTTGGACTCCGGGGACCCTCAGGATTCAAGGGGACTTAATCCCCCAACTTAAAACGCGCCACGGGGCGCGTTTGCACAGTGGTGAAGGGAGGGGGTGGGGCTTCAGGTGACATGTGTGCAAACAGGCCCCGTGGCGCGTTTTAAGATGGGGAATTAAATCCCCTTCAATCCTGAGGGTCCCTGGGGGCCAACTAGCCCAACAGGTACATCCAGAATGCGCCACAGAGCTGCGTTGCAGAGAGGTGTAAAAGGGGTGTGGCCTCTCTACACGTCTCTGCAACACAGCCCCTGGCGCATATTGGAGGTTCCTGGTGGTCTAGTTGGCCCCTAGGGACCCTCAGGATTCAAGGGGACTTAATCCCCCAACTTAAAACGCGCCACGGGGCCTGTTTGCAAAGATGTCACCTCAGGCCCCGCCCCTCCCTTCACCATTGTGCAAATATTCCTCTAAAATCAGCCGAAATAGGAATTCCGATTTACTCACCTGTTATAAGGAGAGACCTCAGTGCTGTATCTTTCAGCCCAGTACTGGTCCTGAAAAGTAATTTTAACCGTACTTACCAGTAACTTGAATTTCCTTCCATAGGCTAACATTGACTGGTTTCACTTGGAAATTCTTCTAAGTGTGGAGTTTTGGAACTTTAAAATATTCCTCTAAAATCAGCCGAAATACGAATTCCGATTTACTCACCTGTTATCAGGAGAGACCTCAGTGCTGCATCTTTCAGCCCAGTACTGGTCCTGAAAAGTAATTTTAACCGTACTTACCGGTAACTTGAATTTCCTTCATAGGCTAACATTGACTGGTTTCACTTGGAAATTCTTCTAAGTGTGGAGTTTTGGAACTTTAAAATATTCCTCTAAAATCAGCCGAAATACGAATTCCGATTTACTCACCTGTTATCAGGAGAGACCTCAGTGCTGCATCTTTCAGCCCAGTACTGATCCTGAAAAGTAATTTTAACCGTACTTACCGGTAACTTGAATTTCCTTCATAGGCTAACATTGACTGGTTTCACTTGGAAATTCTTCTAAGTGTGGAGTTTTGGAACTTTAAAATATTCCTCTAAAATCAGCCGAAATACGAATTCCGATTTACTCACCTGTTATCAGGAGAGACCTCAGTGCTGCATCTTTAAGCCCAGTACTGATCCTGAAAAGTAATTTTAACCATACTTACCGGTAACTTGAATTTCCTTCATAGGCTAACATTGACTGGTTTCACTTGGAAATTCTTCTAAGTGTGGAGTTTTGGAACTTTAAAATATTCCTCTAAAATCAGCCGAAATACGAATTCCGATTTACTCACCTGTTATCAGGAGAGACCTCAGTGCTGCATCTTTCAGCCCAGTACTGATCCTGAAAAGTAATTTTAACCGTACTTACCGGTAACTTGAATTTCCTTCATAGGCTAACATTGACTGGTTTCACTTGGAAATTCTTCTAAGTGTTGATTTTTGAAACATACAAATATTCCTCTAAAATCAGCCGAAATCCGAATTCTGATTTACTCACCTGTTATCAGGAGAGACCTCAGTGCTGCATCTTTCAGCCCAGTACTGGTCCTGAAAAGTAATTTTAACCGTACTTACCAGTAACTTGAATTTCCTTCCATAGGCTAACATTGACTGGTTTCACTTGGAAATTCTTCTAAGTGTGGAGTTTTGGAACTTTAAAATATTCCTCTAAAATCAGCCGAATTACGAATTCCGATTTACTCACCTGTTATCAGGAGAGACCTCAGTGCTGCATGTTTCAGCCCAGTACTGATCCTCAAAAGTAATTTTAACCGTACTTACCGGTAACTTGAATTTCCTTCATAGGCTAACATTGACTGGTTTTCAGCAAAAAGTTTCAAAGTGTTGATTTTCACAAACTACAAATATTCCTTAAAAATCGCCTGTATGACTTAAACGCATTCTTTCAACTGTTTACAGGAGATGCACCAGTGCTGGATCCAGGATCCAACACTGAGTAAGAAAAAGTAACGATAACAGTTTTTACCTGCTAAGTGAATTTCCTTCCATAGGATAACATTGGTGATTCTATGAGAAAAAGTTTCAAAGTGTGAACTTTTAAAATACAATAATACTCCTTAAAAATCACGACTGTAACCAAAACGCTTTTACTCAACTGTTTACAGGAGATGTCCCAGGACTGAATCTAGGATCCAGTCCTGTGGTTAGAAAAGTAATCCATAAAGTAACTAATTGCATTTAACTAGAAATTCACATTGAGCTGAATGTTGCATTGTGTTTGAAAATGTGTTGCCCATTGCAACAACTGTAACTACTGTACTTAAAAGTCTATTGCCTATCTGCAAAGTATTTAAACTAAAGTAATTCATTAAGAGAAAGTATTTTTGTAATGTAATGTATAATGTAATTACAATGTAATTTAAATAATAAAATATGTTAAAAAAAATTGTTTCTAAAAATGTAGTAAATCAGTATTTTAAAAATTTATATAACAATTAATACATTTAAAAATTGTCATTTACAAAACCTTTGAAATTCACTGAAAAAACCGTAGGTTTCAGACATGTTATAGTTACAAATTAGCATTTAAAAAACCTTTGAAATTCACTGAAAAAACCATAGGTTTCAGGGACGTTATAGTTACAAATTAGCATTTAAAAAACCTTTGAAATTCACTGAAAAAACCATAGGTTTTAGGGACAGTTATAGTTAGTTGGACATTGCACTCGTACAAAACCCGTGAAATTCCCCGTTATAGTTAGTCCAGCTAACTATAACTCGCGCCCGCAATGCACTGCTGATGACGTCACATATTACATCACTCATGACATGGTCAGTGACATCACTGATGACATCACTGATGACATCTCAAATGACATCACTGATGACATCACTGATGACATCATCCATGTGATAATTTCATGCATCTTCTCACACCCTAATATAACCTTTGATACACCCACTCTAAAGTACAGACTGCCATTCGCAAAACCATAGACACTCCAACACCAATAACTACATACCCACTCACTGATTCTTAGGTCTACGCACACATCCACTCACTCACCCGAACAGTCACTCATATTTACGGTCACTCAGTACAGGACTATCATATGCACTCATACTCCTATATAGACACTCAAACACCGCCACTCATCCATAGAGGTACTCACACACCTAGTCAGTCATGCAAATAATTAAACACACTACCATTTACTCACCTATACAGTTATACACACACCAGCTCACTTACTCATACAAATACTAGCACATTCTTACGCTCTTATACAATCACTGATACAAGCACACACTCATCCATACAGCCACTATCACAATCAGTCACTCTTGCTTATAGCTATTTATATACTCCAACACACATATATACTGCCTTTCACATATGTAGTTACTCACACATGTACCACTGGGACATACATTCACTCACTAACACACTCTTACACACACTTACCCACCCATACAGTCTATCACAGATGCACTCTTGAAACCATCCACCCAGTGAATCACCCACTCACACATCTATGCACAGAGTTGCACACACCCCTCCCACACAAACACTCAGGCACCCATACAAATACTCACACAAGCATTCAATAACTCATATAGACACTCATGTAGCTATTCTCAAACACATGCAGCCACTTACACAGCAACAGACAGACGGATACAGACATTCACCCAGTTTAGTCACTAACCCATGCATTCAGTAAGATACGTTAAATCACTCACTTATACAGTCAGTCACGCACCTACTAAATCATCCCTACAGACACTTACACACCCACTCATTCTTCAATACGTCTTTTCCTATATATATTAAAAATATTTAAACTTTACAGAAGCACACAGTCACTGGATGATGTCATCAGTGATGTCATCAGTGATGTCATTTGAGATGTCATCAGTGATGTCATCAGTGATGTCACTGACCATGTCATGAGTGATGTAATATGTGACGTCATCAGCAGTGCATTGCGGGGCGCGAGTTATAGTTAGCTGGACTAACTATAACGGGGGAATTTCACGGGTTTTGTACGAGTGCAATGTCCAACTAACTATAACTGTCCCTAAAACCTATGGTTTTTTCAGTGAATTTCAAAGGTTTTTTAAATGCTAATTTGTAACTATAACGTCCCTGAAACCTATGGTTTTTTCAGTGAATATATATATAGATATATATATATATATATATATATATATATATATATATATATATATATATATATATGGGAGCTATATTGCACAAGTGAAGCACTAGCACTTTTTTCTGAGAAAAGAGAGTACTGTATAATTGAGCATTAGCACTTTGCTGTATAAGGTATTAAAATTGAGCACTTGCTCTTTTAATTTTATAGTCTTGATGCTATAAAAGAAAGAAATGGATTATTGCTTTAGCAAAAAATGGGCAGTCGCAGGATTCATTTTACCAAATAATTTATTTTATTGCAAAAATAATGAATTGCAGAGTATAAAAGCAATAGCCCCTTTTTTTTAATGATGATTGCTTATAAATGTAATATAAAAAGTATATTTGTTGAAATTAATATGTGAATAAGTAATATCCTGCTTATAACATAATGATAAGAAACATGTTTAAAGATGGCGCCCGTTTCTGCGTAAAACGAAACTCTATGCTGCCAAATGAAAGTTTAGTCCTTCGTTTGTGTCCTCAGTCATGACTGTTATTTTAATGTGGAAACAATGGCACACTTACATGGTGAACAAGGCAGTGTGAAACTGCCAAAACGCGTAGATGTTGTCGTTACAAGAATAAAAACTGAGTGATTTATACTCCTTGGAGTGCTGGATGGGTTTTGCGGAAAGCGGTGACCTTATGGTTATATATATATATATATATATATATATATATATATATATAGAGAGAGAGAGAGAGAGAGAGAGAGAGAGAGAGAGAGATAGGGTTTACTTACCATGCATCGTAAAGCAATGGAAAGGCATGCATTATAAAGACATGAGTTGTAAAGTAATGTAAACATGTAAAAAGAACAAAATTCCCAGGTTTGGAAACAATGAGATGAAATACCCCTACAAAAAGTACCACCAATAAAAAAAATATTGGTTTCATGTTCCACCATAGCTGTACCAACTTTCAGTTAAAACATTACAAACAATGCAAAATCTAATACCCAAACAACACCAAAACTGTTTTTTTGAGAACCACTCACAAAACTCAATAAAAGTGATTGTTCCTTTTAACTCCTCGGCCTTGCAAGACTATCCTGAAGGTCAAGGACCAAACCCTCCTGCATATGGCCAAAGCCCATGCATAGCGGGGATTGACCATCTGCGATAGATTGCACACAGACCTCGGGCGCATACACACTGTGCCTGGCCAAAGTCCTAGTGCATCAGGGCTTGACCACCCACAGCGGTTTTGGCACTGGGCCTGGAGCCAACCCTGCTGTGCATTGATTGGTTGCCATCCACTTCTGGTTAGGCACAGAAACTGCACATTCGCACACCAAATGCAATCCTTATCACCGCACAGTATTCCAGAAGGAGGAGCAACTGATATTACATAAATAAATAGCAACACGTTCCCAAAGAACTAAATCATGCTGTACCCATTGTGACAATCAATAATGATCATGTTAATGGTGCTGTCATATTTCATGTCACCTTTTAGATCCGTTATGTAATTTGTGATATATCTTGTGAGAATGATGTCACGACCATTGCTTTCGGTGTGAAGGTTATGGTTTGCATGGCAGGTGTGCATGATATGAGTAGTGGCGCTAGCACCAATTACCATAGTTAAGTTTTTTTTGTTTTAATTTGTAATCAAAAATGTGCTTTCATTGTGGCTTGTAGCTAATTATCCCCATAATTCACAGCGCTGAATTCATTTGCAGAATATTTAGCTTCCCTAAACAAATAATAAAGATTAGTCAACAGAGGTTGCTGCTTTCTTTCAGTCCTTGTGAAAAACACGCTTCCACAATGGTTGTGCAGCTCTCAGAGCATTAATCAGCACTCCTGACAAGCTCATGCTTGCAGGCCTATGGTGATGTAAGTATCTATCAATCAGTCTTCCCCCAGTGTATGGAAAGAAACATTGTAAACACAAAACCCTGTCAGCAGAAAGTCACACGGTTTATGTATGCGTATTAAACCTAATCTATTGTGCCAATGTACTACAAAAGAAAAGCACATGTTGCGATACGTTTTAATTTCCTCACAATGTGCTATGCGTTTCAAATATGACTTATAGTCAAGCACATTTTATTTTAACCATGTTATGGAACTTACAAATGCGTTTAGTACTTTTAATTACAGGAAATAATTCATAGTTCACACACCTCTTTTCTGTGAATCACAAACTTTGAAATCACTGGCAAACATTCAATAGGGATGCTTATATTATCTACTGGCGGTCGCCAGTAGATAGTTATAGTTAGGACCTATTTTCCATAGGAAATCCGCAACATTCTATTTAAAATAACTCTTGCGTCGGTTGACGAATCTTGCGAAATTTTCAAACTTTATGGCCCGCTCCGGTCCGCTCCTACCCTGAAAGTTTCGGGGTGATTCGGCAAGCAGGGGCCGAGAAAAAGGGGGGTCCCAAAACGTGTTTTCCCCATTCATTTTCCCATAGGAAACTTTAGCCACGGCTACAGCTCGAACTGCTGAACGGAATTACACAAAATTTGGCAAAGAGGTAGTTCTTGGTTCAGAGAGAACCCTTTTGTTAAATGGTGTAAATCCGTTCAGTAGTTGCGGAGAAATTAAAAAAATAAGAGTCAAAAATCAATTTCCCATAGGAAACTTTATGCAAGGCTACAGCTCGAACTGCTGAACGGAATTACACCAAATTTGGCAAAGAGGTAGTTCTTGGTTCAGAAAGAACCCTTTTGTTAAATGGTGTAAATCCGTTCAGTAGTTGCTGATAAAATCAAAAGTAAAAACACATATATATCTGGGCGGAGCCTAACCACACATGTCATCGTGAGATCTGATTGGCTGTCAGCATTTCATCCTGGAATTGCTGGCAGCCATCTTGGGACCAATATAAATGATAGTACCCCATTGAAATGCATTGTAGTGAATCGAAGATTTTGAGGGTTACCAAAAGGAGAACTATAAAGGGTGATAACAGTCTTTAGTTACATTAGAATTCATTTGTTGATGGTACCATACTAATTTCAGGAATTGTGGTGTGTTCTAAGGTGATTTTACCCTGTGAAAAACCTTCTGCTGGGATATCATGAATCATGTTTGAGAGAAAACTATTTTCACATGCTTGTCCCATACAGTTTTGGAAGGTGCTCCAGAAGCTAAAATGAGAGCATATTTTCTGTAAATTCACATTATCTTTCTCAGTCATGTGAGAATGAAGTCTGACATTCTCAGTAAAACATGTACATCCAACAATGGCAGAGACTGTCAGTTGATTCCTTTGTGTTCTACTGCAGCTTCCCAGAGTGTTCTAAAGAACAACTAGAGTGCTAACAGCCTTACTTATGACAAAAGTATGGCACACCTGAAGCCATCTTGATTGGAATAAACTGGTAACACTTAAAACATTTAATTTAAAAAGGAACAAAATGATGGGGTTCATTTTGTCATAGAAATTATGGTTAGTGCTGTAGAAAGAAAAATTAGGACATGTTTCAAGTGTGATCTCAAATATCTTCCTGTTATATTTCAACAGGAGCAGCCTGTCAGTTGATGCCTTTGTGTTCTACTGCAGCTTCCCAGAGTGTTCTAAAGAACAACTAGAGCGCTAACAGTCTTACTTATGACAAAAGTATGGCACACCTGAAGCCATCTTGATTGGAATAAACTGCTAACACTTAAAACATTTAATTTAAAAAGGAACAAAATGAGGGGGTTCATTTTGCCATAGAAATTATGGTTAGTGCTGTAGAAAGAAAAATTAGGACATGTTTTAAGTGAGATCTCAAATATCTTCCTGTTATATTTCAACAGGAGCAACCTGTCAGTTGATGCCTTTGTGTTCTACTGCAGCTTCCCAGAGTGTTCTAAAGAACAACTAGAGTGCTAACAGCCTTACTTATGACAAAAGTATGGCACACCTGAAGCCATCTTGATTGGAATAAACTGGTAACACTTAAAACATTTAATTTAAAAAGAACAAAATGAGGGGGTTCATTTTGCCATAGAAATTATGGTTAGTGCTGCAAAAAGAAAATTTAGGGCATGTTTTAAGTGAGATCTCAAATCCTCTTCTATTTCATTAGAAAATTCAGACATGCAGACTGAAACAATCACTTTCAATACCAGCAGTAGACTTCCAGTTAACTCCTTGGTGAGCAGTAGCTTTACTACAGTGATCTAATGAACAACTAGAGTGCTAACATTCTGAATTTATGGCAAATGTGTGACACATCTGAATGCCTTCTTGATGGAATCAAAGTAAAAACTGAAAGCATTTCCTACTGAGGAGACTGTAGTAAATGAGGAAATTAGGAAACTTCATAACAAATAAGTCTCCCAAGATGGCCACCAGAGAACAAAGAGCCCAAATGTAGCACAAATATCACCCAGAGGTAGCCCACGTATAGCCCAATGACAGAAGTGTGCAAAACACTTTTTATTTTTTGTTTTTTGCAGTTTTATATAGTGCAGACTGGTCAGGTATTGGAGTGCTTTACATGAGCATTGGTTACATCACACAAGGACAAATTCATGTTGGTTGACCCCTACACTACCCAAACACCACTGCACTACCCTAAACCCTAAAACACTACCCCCAGCACGACCCCCTTCACTACCCAAACACAACTGCACTACCCTAAACTCAAAAACACTACCCCAGCACGACCCCCTACACTACCCAAACACCACTGCACTACCCTAAACCCTAAATCTACCCCCTACACTACACAAATACCACTGCACTACCCTAAACCCTAAAACACTAGAACCCAGCACGACCCCCTACAGTACACAAACACCACTGCACTACCCAAAACCCTAAAACACTACCCCTACACTACACAAACACCATTGCACTACCCTAAACCCTAAAACACTACCCCCAGCATGACCCCCTACACTACACAAACACCACTGCACTACCCTAAACCCTAAAACACTACCCCAGCACGACCCCTACACTACCCAAACACCACTGCACTACCCTAAACCCTAAAACACTACCCCCAGCACGACTCCCTACACTACACAAACCCCACTGGACTACCCTAAACCCTAAAACACTACCCCCAGCACGACTCCCTACACTACCTAAACACCACTGCACTACACTAAACCCTAAATCTACCCCCAGCATGACCTCCCACACTACACAAACACCACTGCACTACCCTAAACCCTAAACACTACCCCCAGCACGACCCCCTACACTACCCAAACACCACTGCACTACCCTAAACCCTAAAACACTAACCCCAGCATGACCCCTACACTACCCAAACACCACTGCACTACCCTATACCCTAAAACACGACCCCATACACTACACAAACACAACTGCACTACCCTAAAACACTACCCACAGCATGACCCCCTACACTACACAAACACCACTGCACTACCCTAAACCCTAAAACACTACCCCCTACACTACACAAACACCACTGCCCTACCCTAAACCCTAAAACACAACCCCCAGCATGACCCCCTACACTACACAAACACCACTGCACTACCCTAAACCCCCTACACTATACAAACACCACTGCATTACTCTAAACCCTAAAACACTACCCCAGCACGACCCCCTCACAACACAAACACCACTGCACTACCCTAAACCCTAAATCGACCCCCAGCATGACCCCCTACACTACCCAAACACCACTGCCATACCCTAAACCCTAAAACACTACCCCCAGCATGAACCCCTACACTACACAAACACCACTGCACTACCCTAAACCCTAAAACACTACCCCAGCACTACCCCTACACTACCCAAACACCACTGCACTAACCTAAACCCTAAAACACTACCCCCAGCACAACCCCTACACTACACAAACACCACTGCACTACCCTAAACCCTAAAACACTACCCCAGCACGACTCCCTACACTACCCAAACACCACTGCACTACCCTAAACCCTAAATCTACCCCCAGCACGACCCCCTGCACTACCCAAACACCACTGCACTACCCTAAACCATAAAACACTACCCCCAGCATGACCCCCTACACTACACAAACACCACTGCACTACCCTAAACCCTAAAACACTACCACCAGCATGACCCCCTACACTACTCAAACACCACTGCACTACCCTAAACCCTAAAACACTAACCCAGCACGACCCCCTACACTACCCATACACCACTGCACTACCCTAAAGCCTAAAACACAACCCCCAGCACGACCCCCTACACTACTGCACTACCCTAAACCCTAAAACACTACCCCCAGCATGACCCCCTACACTACCCAAACACCACTGCACTACCCTAAACCCTAAAACACTACCCCCAGCACGACCCCCTACACCACCCAAACACCACTGCACTACCCTAAACCCTAGAAAAGAAACCCCCACCCCATGCCCAATCCCCCTTACCTCTCACTCCTCGTGGTTCCTCTCTCCTCGTGGTTCCTGCTTCACGTCGTCTCTGAGGGGCGGTGCACGTCGCTGTGAGGAAACGGAACAGCCTCTGTTTCCTTACAACGACATGGATCGTCTACATGTTTTTAGAACGCATGGTCATTTACCATACATATCTTTACAACAAAATTCGTTGTAAAGGCATGCGTGGTAAATGACCATGCGTTCTAAAAAAATGCGTAGTAATGACTTCGTGATGTACAACGCATGCGTGGTAATGCATGCGTTGTAATGGTATCGCAAAGTAAAAAAGTCGTTGTAACGGCTGTTTACCGATCGAAGCTGGCCCCTGTTCTTCAGTGAGACGTTTATTTGATTAATTAGGAGGAAGGAATGTGTTTTTTTACTGAAAAGTGCATTCACCGGCTGTTGTATTGTGAAAGTGTCCGCGTGGCCTGGTTTCACTTCCGGTGAGAGAGTGGAAGAGTCTGTTTGGATCTAAAGGAGTTCTGTTGTTGGACGGGACCGGCGTGACATGTCATCAGAAAACATAGCTAATGGAAAGCGTCCTCCCTGAAGTGTGGAGCAGTGGCATGAGAGGTCAAAGAGTGTGCGTCCCACCGCAGTATGACCGTACCGCGTGACCCATGTGCCACCTCCAGGGTACGGGAGGCAGAAGCGGCATCGCAGGTCCTCTTGAAGACCGTTGTAGCACTAATTCTACATTTTGGTACTAGGGCATTTTAACTTCGTTGTTCCTGCCAGATACAAAGAGAAGATCCTGTGTTATTCAGTGCCCTCGTTACCTTTTTTGTGGGTTGTGGTGCTTGTCACTTCGCTGCCCCGCCGGTGCACACGACTGGGCACCCCACCTCGTGTGCCATCTGCAGGGCCTCTGCCCTCGGATCACTGGTTTCGGTTTCTGGAGTGGCAACATAAACAGTTGCTCCCAAAGGACTAGCCTGAACACTTAGGTGAATATCCCCTGCACCAGCATTCCACGGAAATTCTTTCCTAGCTCTCCCACGTCAACGAGGACGTCATAATAGCACGGCTCCGCTCGCGACACCGTATGACGTCATCGGAGCCATAAGAGAAACTCGTCGGCGTGCTGACGTCAGTTCCACCCATTTTTTCCGTGCCACCGAGGCAAACAGGGGACCGAGACATTTTCACATGTATACATAGAATAATAAATATATATATATTCACTGAAAAAACCATAGGTTTCAGGCACGTTATAGTTAGAAATTAGCATTTAAAAAACCTTAGAAATTCACTGAAAAAACCATAGGTTTCAGACACGTTATAGTTAGAAATTAGCATTTAAAAAACCTTAGAAATTCACTGAAAAAACCATAGGTTTCAGGGGCGTTATAGTTAGTTGGACATTTCACTCGTACAAAACCATAGAAATTCCCCGTTATAGTTAGTTCAGCTAACTATAACTCGCGCACCCGCAATGCACTGCTGATGATGTCACATATTACATCACTCATGACATGGTCAGTGACATCACTCATGACATCACTGATGACATCTCAAATGACATCACTGATGACATCACTGATGACATCATCCAGTGAATGTGTGTTTTTCTGAAAATTAAATATGTTTTATATATGTATATCTCAAGGTCGATGGAAGAATAAATGGGTATATAAGTGTCTAAATGGATGATTTTGTTTTGTAAAATTGATTGTATAACTGACTAAGTGTATCTTAGTGAATACATGGGTTAGTGAGTAATGTTTAAATATGAAAATATCTGTATCAGTCTCTCACTTTGTGTATAAGTGGCTGCATGGGTTGGTGAGTAGCTACATGAGTGTCTATATGGGTTATTAGTTGGTTTTTTGAATATCAGTATGAGTGTCTGTGTGTCTGTATGGTTCGGTGGGGGGTATTACTTAGTGCATAGATGCATGAATGAGTGACTCACTGTTTGTATGTGTTGAAGACAGCATGTGTGCAGGACTGTATAGGTGGATGAGTATGTGTATGTGTGTGTTAGTGAGTGAATGACTGTCTCAATAGTGTCTTTATGAGTAACTACATATGTTTTAAACTAGTATATGTGAGTATTGGTGTATATAAGTGAGTATATGTGAGAGTGAGAGATTGGAAGAGTTCCTGTACAAATAAGTAGGTGTTTCTATAAGTGATTGTTTAAGAGAGTAAGTATGTGTAAGTTTCTGTAGAAGTAAGTGTGGTAGTGTTTGTATAACTGTATATGCAAGTAAATGGATGTTTGATACTTTGTTTGCATGTGTGACTATGTGTGTGAGTAACTCTATGGATGAGTGGCGGTGTGTAACAGGATGTATAGGTGTATGAGTACATATGATGAGTGAGTACATGTATGAGTGACTGTATAGGGACTGTTGGTGAATGAGTGGATGTGTGTGTAGATCTTGGAATTACTGAATAGGTGTGTTGTAACTGGTATTGGTATGTCCATTGTTTTGAAAATGTTAGTTTGTATTTTTGAGTGTGTGTATCAAAGGTTATATTAGGGTGAGAGGAGGTCTGCCACTCTATCACAGTGATGTCATCAGTGATGTCATGAGTGATGTCACTGACCATGTCATGAGTGATGTAATATGTGACGTCATCAGCAGTGCATTGCGGGCGCGCGAGTTATAGTTAGCTGAACTAACTATAATGGGGGAATTTCTATGGTTTTGTACGAGTGAAATGTCCAACTAACTATAACGCCCCTGAAACCTATGGTTTTTTCAGTGAATTTCTAAGGTTTTTTAAATGCTAATTTCTAACTATAACGTGCCTGAAACCTATGGTTTTTTCAGTGAATATATATATATATCACACTTACACCCATAGAGCCATTGTAGTTATGGTTGAGTCTGAGTGTCCCTAGGAAAGGCACTTTTTTATTAACTTAATAATTGGTGCCTGTTCTAAAAATCTATATGAATCTTAAAAAAAAAAACATGGACTTTAAATCCTTCATGGCAAGTTTTTTGCAGTTCCATCTAGTGCAGAGTCAAATAAAAGGAGAAGGGTTCCAAAAAGTGCAACGTCCCACTTTAACTTCCCAAAGAATCTTTGATCTCTGCTACAAAAAGAAGCCCTGAAAACAATTATAGCAGTCTCAATCAATCAATCAATCGATCATGGGTTTATAGAGCGCAACTACTCACCCAAAAGGGACTCAAGGCGCTATGGGGAAGGGGGTACGCAGCTCCTGCAAGTTCACAGTGATTCGAAGAGCCAGGTCTTGAGGTCCTTCAGGAACTTGGAGAGTGTAGGTGTCTGTCGGAGGTGGAGAGGGAGGGAGTTCCACACCTTGGCTGCGAGCAGAGAGAAGGAGCATCCTCCTGTTCTGATCTTCTTAATGCGTGGCACGGTCGCAAGGGAGAGCTGAGCTGAGCGGAAGGATCTTTGGGGGGGCGTGGAACAAGAGGCGGTGGTTCATGTAGGCGGGTCTGGTGTTGTCAAGGGCCTTGTGGGCGTGGATGAGAAGCTTGAAGGTGATTCTCTTCTCGACGGGGAGCCAGTGTAGTGTCGGTAGGTGTTGGCTGATGTGACAGTGGCGCGGTAGGTTGAGGACTAGTCTGTCAGCGGCGTTCTGGACATTCTGGAGTTTGCGGGTGAGGTTCTTGTTGATCCCGGCATAGAGTGAGTTGCCGTAGTCCAGTCTGCTGCTCATGAGGGCGTGGGTGACAGTTTTCATGTGTTTGAGGGGAATTCAGTTGAAGGTCTTTCTGAGTAGGGGGAGGGTCTGGTAGCAGGAAGAGGTGACAGAGTGAATCTGGCGGTCCATTTTGAGTTCAGAGTCCAGGGTGATTCTGAGGTTGCGTGCGCGGTCCATGGGGTAGGGAGGGTTCCTGAGGGCGGGGGGCCACCAGGTGTCGTTCCAGGCGATCAGGATGTGGGCCCATGATGAGAACCTCAGTTGTGTCCGTGTTGAGTTCTAGGGAGCTGTTCTTCATCCACCTGGCGACTGCTTCCATTTCTTCTTGAAAGTTGTGTTTGGAGATGTTGGGTTCGTTGGATAGGGAGAGGATGAGTTGGGTGTCTGCGTACGATATGATGTTGAGTCTGTGTGATCTGACGATGGATGCGAGTGGGGCCATGTAGATGTTGAACAGGGTGGGGCTGAGGGAGGATCCTTGGGGGACTCCGCAGGTGGTCGGTGTGGGTTTTAAGAGGAAAGGAGGGAGTCTGACCCACAGAGTAATGAGCGGATCCAGTCGAGGGCCTTGTACCGGATTCCTGCCTCGTGGAGTCTGTGGGCTAGGGTACAGTGTGAGACTGTGTCGAAGGCAGCGGAGAGGTCCTGGAGGATCAGGGCCACAGTCTCTCCTCTGTCGAGGAGGGAGCGGATGTCCTCTGTTGCAGCGAGAAGGGCAGTTTTGGTGCTGTGGTTCTTCCTGAAGCCTGATTGGGAGGAGTCGAGGATGTTGTTTCCTTCTATGAAGGAGGCGAGTTGACTGTTGACTGCTTTTTCCATGACTTTCACTGGATACAGGAGTAAGGAGATTGGTCTCAAGTTCTTGAGGTCGGTGGGGTCCGCCAAGGGTTTTTTCAGGAGATGGTTGATCTCAGCGTGTTTCCAGTCGTCGGGGAAGGAGGCGGTCTCGAAGGAGCGGTTGATGGTTCGTGGAAGCTCGGGGCGATGATGTCTGCGGCTCTGTGGTAGATATGGTGGGGGCAGGGGTCCGTGGGGGCCCCGGCATGGGTGGTCTTCATAGTCTTTAGGGTGTCTTCGATGCTGGGGGCAGTCAAGCTGTCCAATGTCGGCTGCGTGGAGCAGGGATAGGTGGGTGTGGGTTCCTCGTGAAGGTTGTTGTCGTCGAAGTTGTCATAGATGTCTTGATTTTGTGATGGAAGAAGGCGCTGAGTCTGTCACAGCGGTCCTGGGAGGGTGGGATGTCGGTGGTCTCACTGCTGGGTTGGGTGAATTTTTTGATGATGCCAAAAAGTTCCTTGCTGTTGTGTGCATGGGTGGAGATTCTGGCCTGCAGTGCCTTCTTCCTTGAGTATCTGATGAGTTTGTGGTGGGCGGTGGTGGCTGCTTTGAAGTTGTGAAGGTCTGCTGGGGTTTTGGAGTTCCTCCATTGCTTTTCGAGGAGTCTTCAGGTTCGTTTAGAATCCTGGAGTTTGGTGGAGAACCAGCTGGCTTTCTTGGTGTGTGTCTTGGAAGTTTTCTTGAGGGGGGCGATGGTGTTTGCGCAGTCGGTGATCCAGTTGTGTAGGGTACGGGCGGCGGTGGTAGGGTTGTCGTCCATGGTGGTGCGAGAGGAGCTGCTGAGGGAGGTGGCGAGCTGGTCGTCGGAGATCCTGTTTCAATTCCTGCGCTGGAGCTGGTGTGGACGTCTACGGAAGATGTTTGTTTTGAAGGTGAAGTGGACGCAGTGGTGGTCCGTCCATGGGAGTTTGGATTTGTGGCTGAAGGTGATGGAGTTTCCTGCTGTGAAGATGGGGTTGAGGGTGTGTCCTGCTGAGTGCGTTGGTTCTGGTACGATCTGTTTAAGTCCAATGTTGTGGAGGTTGTCCAGGAGGGAGGTGGAGTTGGGGTCTTGGCATTTGTCGAGGTGGAAATTTTGGTCTCCCAGCATGGTGTAGTCGGTGGAGGTGATGGCATGCAGGGTGATGATGTTGGTGATGGAGTTGGAGAAAGGTGTACGGGGTCTGAGGGGTCTGTAGATGAGGTTACCTCGGAGGGTGGTGAATGGGTTGGTCTGTATATTGAAGTGGAGGTGTTCCATCAGGTCTGTGGGCTCGTCGGTGTAGGTGCTCAGACGGAGGTTGGCCTTGTGGGCAATGGCGGTGCCTCCCCAGGGCCGTTGGGGTGGTCCTTCTGGGTAATTTTGTATCCTTCGGGGATGGCGACCGCGATGTCTGGTCCCGAGGCGGCGTTCGTCCAGGTTTCGGTAAGGAAGGTGGCGTCAGGGTTGGTGCTGTCAAGGAGGTCCCATATTTCCACGGCATGTCTGTGGAGGGAGCGGACATTGAGGAGGATGCAATGCAGGGTTTGGGGTGCGATGGAGTTGTTGCTGGAGGGTGGAGGTGGGTCCTGGATCTCGGCGATGGTGAAGGAGTGGCGGCAGTGTCGGCAGGTGAAGGGTCCGTGGGTGTCGAGGGGTGAAGCGGACTTGCAGTTGTTGTTCTTGCCAATGTTGAGTGTGTTGAGAGCCCAGGAGCTGTAGCGCTGGTGGGTCGGAGGACCAGGGTTCCTGGCACTGGTCGCGGTCGGGCACAGACGGGCTTCAAAGGTGCGCGCCAGCGGTGCTGGCGCTATTAACTAGGGGTCGGGTAGGACAGCTGGGAGGCAGGAGCGGGAAAACGCAGGAGCAGGAAAACGCAGGAGCAGGAGGGGCCACGGGGGGCAGCAGCGGCGGGAAATGGCTGAAGGGGGGCAGAAGGAAAAATAAAGTAAAGGAGCCTAGAAGAAGAATAAAGAAGAGAGACAAAGAGAGTAAAAGCAAATACGTGTAAAGAATAAAGAAGAGAGACAAAGAGAGCAAAAGCAAATAAGTGAAGACACGGCCTTCATGGAGCAGAAGAAAAAAGCAAAGTAGAGAAAAAAGAAAAAGAGACAGAAGCAAATATGTGAAGGAACGGGGCCTCGAACCGCGGTCAGCGGCTGTGAAAAGGCAGAGACATTGCCCAGGAGCGCTGTTGGTGGAGCTGCACGGTGGGAAAGCAGAACCCGAGGAGGTCTTGGAATGAAACCCAAATTTTACTCAGGGAAGTGTCATTGTTTGGCTTGAAGCAAATCCATTCAGTAGTTTTCAAGAAATTAGAAGTACGCTAATGTTTCAGTGGGCTTGCCACAGTTAAAATATAGTGATTACAAGATCGTTAGGGTGTGAACAGTCCTCAGACCCAAGTTTGCAAACTTTCAGTTGATTTGCATTTAAAAATAAAAGACCCCATGCCATTGGAATAAGAATATTGTAGCTGCTGTTGTCCATTTTGACTCCTGGTCTGCAAACCCATTAAACAGGGACCATAAATAATTGATCCAACAGGATACAGTTCATGCCCTACAGCCAACCCATGCTATGCATGATAGAAGGCTGTGTGCTTCAGGAGTTGGTAGCCTGTGGCCGTGTTGGAAATTTGCCGTTTCTGCAGGGTCACCCCAATCTGTTTTGCCTTTTTGCAGAACCCTATTTTTAGTGACTATAGAACTCTGTGCACTTTATAGTGAGATGTGTGTTGCTTCCAGACTGAGGACAAAGGCCCCTAGGTGTAGGGTGCTGGACTCCTTCCTTGACAGGATGGCCTGGGGCAGTGTGAGGCCCCTTCTTGACCTTCGAAGAATGCCTACATTGTCACTGGTGAATGAAGCTCACACCTAGGCCTGCCTCCCCTTTGTCTCTGTAGTAAGGCTAGCACCAAACCCAGGGGGGTAGAGGGACGGACTAGTACTGGTTTAGGGGGTGGACAATGACTTGCCCTCTATCCACAGGCTGACACAAGGCATACAAGTGGACCTCGCAGACTTCTCCTGAAAACACTCCTGGACCTATGAAGATCAGAAGCCAGACTGCCCTGTTCTCAGAAACCTAAAGAAAGATTGGTCCTGATTACCTTGAACCCAGAACTACAGAAGTAACTCCAAGTGTCAGATGGCTGACCTCCTGTCTGAGCTTCAGAGACACAACAAGTTTCCAGAGACCTCTCTCCCTCCTGTTACTGCCCAGCTGACCAGTACCAGCTGAACCTGCCCTAGACCATGCTGCTGGCCTCTGCTGGAGTGAATCCTGACCACCAAGAGGTGCCCACCCAGATCCTGGACCTTTGATTGCTGCTAAAGTGTTCTCCTCCTGTCCCCAGTCAAGCCAAGGAATGCCCTGACTTGAGTCTGGGTGGTTGGAGCTACCCAATCCACAATTGTCTGGATCTTGAATTGTAGGGGTTGAACTTGGCCTCCACCTACAAGGTGGCCCAAGTATACAACTGAGACCTCTCCTATCTGGCACTTGCTTGTCTTGCTAGTGAGGCCTGCACTTCTCAGAGCCTCAAGAGCCTTGCCAAGGTGGATCAGGTGACCCTGCCAGGTGGAACTATAGACAGCAATATCATCAAGAAAATCTGCAATAAAAGATTCCAGCCCAGCAAGGACTTTGTTCACCAACGTTTGGAAGGTGGCAGGGGCATTCTTTAGTCCAAAGGGCATACAGTGATCTGATAATGCCCATCTGGGGTCAAGAATGCTGATTTTTCTTTTGCTCCAGGGGTCAGGCCAATCTGCCAGTACCTTGTTGTCAAATCAAAGTACTGAGACACTTGGCTGACCCTAACATGTCAATTAATCTGTCAGGTCTAGGAATCGGGTGTGCATCTCTCTTGGTTTCTGCACTGAGGCCCCTATAGTCCGCACAAAACCCCAGCTCCTTTTTACCACCCTGGGTGTGAGGTTTGGGGACTAAGACAACTGGGCTGGCCCAGGGGCTCTCAGTGGCTTCAATGACTCCCAATTTCAGCAACTTGCTTACTTCAGCTTTGAAGCTCATTTTAACATGATCAGACTGCCTGTAGATTTTATTTTTGACAGGTAGGCTATTCCCAGTATCACCATCATGTGTATACCAGTTAGTCTGACCAGGGGTCAAAGAGAGGAGCTCAGCATACTGATGCAGGACGTGCCTGCAGTCAGCCTGCTGTTGGTGCAGAGAGAGTGTCTGAAAAGACAACTCTTTCCACTGACCATCTTTAGAGTAGTTAGAGAGGAGGTCAGGGAGAGGTCCACACTCTTCTTCCTGATCCTCATCTGTGACCATTAGCATGGTCATCTCAGCCCTGTCATGGTAGGGTTTAAGGATGTTTAAATGGATGACCCTTTTGGCGTTCCAGCAACTGCCAAGGTCCACCAGATAGGTGACCTTCCGTTTTCTTTCTAGGATAGGGTAGGGCCCACTCCATTTGTCCTGGAGGGACCTAGGACCCACAGGCTCCAAAACCCACAGCTTCTGCACTGTTAACCATCAGCTTTGGATCCAGAGACTCTGGGAGGTGGGAGTGAGAGGGGGATTTCTGAGGTGGTTGCAATCCTTTTTGGAGGATAGGTTTTTCCAAGTTTTTGAAGACGAAGCCTTTTCTGATCATATGCCCCTCATGTGCGGTGTCCCACAAGGGTCTTCCTTAAGCCCCACTTTATTTAATGTATATATGAGCCCCTTAGCAGAAATTGTGAAACCTTTTGGAGTCCAGATTATTACCTATGCTGCCGACACCCAGCTGGTCGTCTCTTTTAACCATCTTGACAACACAATTCCAGGCCTGGCTTTGTGTTTGGAGCAGGTAGCAATATGGATGGAAGGCTCATATTTGAAATTGAATGGGGCTAAGACAGAGTTGATGTTCCTGGGCATACCCCCTATTTTGAACCTAGGATCATTCTGGCCTGCCTGCCTTGGCCCGGTCCCCATCCCTAAGGACCAGATTATATCTGGCTTGACCGGAATCTTGACTTTAAGGAGCAAGCACGCAAGGTGGCGTCTAGCTGTTTCGGCATCCTTAGGATGGTGCGAAAAGTCCTTCCTCTCCTACCTTTTCAAGCCAGAAGACTCTTGGTGCAGGCACTGATCCTCTCCCGGCTGGATTACGCCAATGCCCTTTATGTAGGAGCTCCACGTTTCACCATCACGAAACTCCAAATCATCCAAAATTGTGCTGCGCGCATGCTCCTGAGAATTCCCTACCGCCAATTGGCAAAGTCAGCCCTGGCCACCCTTCATTGGCTCCCCATTCAGGAGAGAATTAAGTTTAAGGCCTTATGCGTTGCACACAAGGCCCTAGCAGGTAGAGGACCGCCTATTATTCGCACTATCTTGCTCCCCTACCGTGCTAATAGGGCCCTACGGTCAAATAATCAACATCTGGCGGTAGTCCCGAAAATTCGAAAATCCAAAAGTGGAGGACGGCTTTTTTCATACAATGCCGCCAAACTGTGGAACTCCCTTCCCCTTCAGGCTCGTCGGGAGGCTAACTATCTGACCTTCCGGAAACTCATTAAAACCTTACTGTTTCCCTAGGCCACTCAGTGTTCTTGAATGTCTTGCTCTCAGCGCTGGGATGCCCTTGGGTAGCCATGCACTATAGAAATGTCGATTCATTCATTCATTCATTCATTGAAACTCCACCAGTGCAGTCTTTTGGTCATACCAGAGCTTCTGGAGCTCTTGGCTGGCCTCAAGGTTTTTGCATGTTTTTTCCATGTACTCAGACATCGTGGAATGTAGGGCAAGAGCACAGTCCACTATGTCCTGTTTGGGCATTATGAGAGGTCTCTCCCAGCCTTCCTTCCCAAGACAAAATGGTCCCCTTACAGGATGACCAAACAGAAGTTCAAAGGGGAAAAACCCCACTCCCTTCTGTGGCACTTCTCTGTAGGTGAAAAGCAGGCATGGTAGCAAGACATCCCATCTCCTTCTGAGTTTTTCAGTGAGTCCACCAATCATGCCTTTCATGGTCTTGTTGAATCTCTCAAGGGTATGGGATAGTGAAGTTATACGTCACTCCACATTCTGCCCACATGTGTTTCAGGTAGCCAGACATTAAGTTTATACCTCTGTCTAACACCACCTCCTTAGGAAAACCCACCCTGGAAAAGATACCAATGATGGCATAAGCCACTGCAGAAGTAGTGGTAGTCCTTAGGGGAATTGCTTCAGGGTATCTGGTAGCATGATCCACTACTACCAGTGTGAATCTGTTCCCTGATGCAGTTGGAGGATCAAGGGGACCGACAATGTCAATCCCTACCCTTTCAAAGGGGACCTCAACTACTAGAAGTGGAATTAAGGGGGCCTTTTGGTGGCTACCTGTCTTACCACTGGCTTGACAGGTGGCACAGGAGTTACAAAACTACTTCACCTTCTGGGACATACCTGGCCAGTAGAAGTGGGTGTCAAATCTACTCCAACTTTTCGCCTGGCCAAGATGCCCAGCTAGGGGGATATCATGAGCCAATGAGAGGAGAAACTCTGTATACTGCTGAGGCACTACCACTCCTCTAGTGGCACCAGACTTGGGATCTCTGGCCTCAATGTAAAGGAGTCCCTCCTCCCAATAGGTTCTGTGGGACCACAGACGTCTCCCTTTTCCTGATCAGCAGCGTGCTGTCTCAAGCATTCAAGAGTGGGACAGGTCCTCTATCCCAGGCACAGATCTTCCCCAGAGGGTCCCCCTGGGCCCACGAACTCTGCTGTGTAAGGCACAAGTTCCTGTGGCTTAGTTCCCTCTGGGGTTGACAGGCCTTCTCCCTGAGGAGAGGGGACCTGATCAGAAGTTGGTTTCCCAGTCTTCTTGCCTTTTCTCTTGGAAGGTTGGGCTCCAACTCTTCTTTTTCACCCTGGGCTTTGCACTGTGCTTTTGTTTTTACACACAATCATTCAGGTAATCCCAGCATAGCTGCATGGGTCATTCTTTTGACCTCAGCCCATGCTGAGGACTCCAGTGTACTGCCAAGCAGACATTCTACAGGAATTGCTGAAGATACTACCACCTTCTTTTGGTCAGTAACCCTTCCCCACTCTAAAGACACCACTGCCATGAGATGTACCTTACCCTGATTATTAGCATTGAAGACAGTGAATGTCTCACCAGTCAGGTATTGCCCTGGGCAGATCCGTTTTTCAGTCACCATGGTGACACTTGCACCTGTATTCCTCAGTGCTACAACTCTAACCCCAATGATATGTGGCTATTGTCTGTACTTCTCCAGGTTACTGGGCCAGACAGCCAGGGCAGCTACATCCACCCCACCCTCTGAAATTAGAGTTGGTTCAGTGAGTTCTCTGACATGGTGAAGGCTCACCTGAGATCCCATCTGGAGACTTACCATTGCATTAGCTGCAGGTGCACTAGAGGAATTCTTTTTGTTGGGACAGCTAAGATCTCCAGTTCAGTGCCCATTGGCCTTACAATCATGGCACCAAGCCTCTTTGGGATCCCATTTCTTACCCTGGTACCCACCCTTAGCCTGTGTAGAGTTTCGGGCGCACATTCCTGAACAGGTTTTTGGGAGCCTGATGACTGACTCTTTGTTTTTATCTTTTGCTTGATCACCATCTTTCCCTTGGAGGGCTTAACAACCCCTTTCTTTTGGTCACCCCTATCAATGGTAGCTTTGGTAACCCTATCTTGACCCAGTGGTCAGCCTTCTTCCCTAACTCGTGTGGAGAAAGTGGACCTAGGTCTAACAGGTACTGATGTAATTCCTCAGGAACACAATTACTCAACAGATGCTCTTTCATAGTTAAATTATAAAGCCCAACATAGTCGTGCACAGTGCTACCTTTCAACCAGCCATCTAGTGTCTTCACTGAAAAGTCTACAAAGTCTACTCAGGTCTGACTCTGGGTTTTTCGAGTCTCCCTGAACCTAATCCTGTATTCTTCAGTGGTGAGTCCAAAACCCTCAATCAGAGTGTCCTTCATGAGGTCATAGGACTCAGCATCTGCCTCATTCAGTGTCAGGAGCCTATCCCTCCACTTTCCTGAGAATAACTCTCATAGAAGAGAGCCCCAAGACTTCTTTTTGAGCTGGCACATTTTACAAGCCCTCTCAAACGCTGCAAACCATTTGGCAATATCATCACCCTCTGAGTATTTGGGAACAATCCCTTTGGGGATCTTATCGCTGAAAAATTCATACTTCTCTCTAGTTATGATTTTGCTGCTACCAGAGATGGGTCCAAGGTCCATCTCAGCCCTTTGCTTTTCTATAGCCAGGAATTTAGCCTCTAATGCTATCCTCTTGGCTAGTATCTGAAGATCTGCATTTTCAGTATCTATCTCTTCTGAGGCACTACTAGGAGTGTTCACAGTGGTGTTGTTTTCTGAAGGGCTAGTGGTGGATTCAGTGTCAACATCATCCACCTCAGGGATCTCTTCCTCTTCCCCAGTGGGGGCCTCTTTACTTGCCAGAGTCCTATCATTTTCTGCAAGCAACTGCTACAGATGGGCTTTTGTTGGTCTAGGCCCCATGGAAAGTTTCCATCCTTTGCAGAGCTCCTTAAGTTGGGGCAACCTAAGGTTCTGATAGGGTACCAGGTTGAGCTCCTGGGAAGGCCCTGCCACAGACATAGCTTTAAAGCAATTGGGAACTTTTTAAGAACTTACAAAAAAATGCTAAGTACTTTCTAAAGGCCTAACTTATTTAAATACTTTTTAACTTCTAAACAGTTTTACTGAGGGACTTAACACAAGGCCCTAACAGTTAGTTTAAAACAAAAAACTCGAAATCAACAAAAATGTTTTTAACTAAAAACAATTTTGGATACCGTAGTGGAATCACTTATCAACCACGTGGTACAGCAGATGTCAAGTCTTGTATCACACCGCTGCAGCAGCAATGTAGGAAGCTGGTTCTTTATATGATATATCAAAATGAGATTTATCGTGTAAGGAGTCCAGGGTTTCTCTTGTAAGAGGACAGGGGATTGCTCTAGCAATCCCAAGGTGTTCTTCTAGGGGGTAGTGTGGTCAAGCAGCCTTATGCTTATCATAGAGGAGTTCAAGACATCTGCAAATACACACAATAGCCAATAAATGAGACACACAACTCAATAAGGAGATTCACATCAATTTATAAAAATAACTTGTATCTTTATATATGTTTAGGCACCAGAAGCAATTCGTTCAGGTAAGTACGTTTTTCAATAGAAATTATTTTGAGTTCAAAAAGTCGACACAGTGCAAATTTTTAGACGCTGCAATGTTATCTTATGGGAGGAAAATCAAATGCAGCATTCAAGTACAGTACAGCGACTCACAGGACCAATCTCCAGGAGTTAATGTGAGTGGTGGGCAAGGTCCAAGGCAGCACCAGCAGAACACCGCTAGTGGCACTAGGGTGGCAGGTTGAATGGGTGCAAAACAGCATTGGGTGCCCAATGTTACTCTATGGGGATTGGTCTTCGAGTAAAGAGGCTGCAGGTTTGGACTGGGAGCACAGTCAGGCTGAACCAACAGGGGGGCTCAGGCATCATGATGCTTGGGACGTAGAGGCACCTGTGGTCCTCTTCTCCACAGCCCAGGGGCGACGTTGTGGATTTGTCCTTAGGCGTTGGGTCTTTCTTACCAGGAGCAGTCGCGGTAGAGAGGGCCTGTGTGCAAAGGCTGCAGGCGATGTCGGAGAGTTCACTGGGGGTGAAAGCATGGTGAACTTGGTGTCTGGAGGGCTGGGGGACCACAATGACACTGTTGGCCCACTTTGACTCGGACTTGAAGCGAAAGGTGCAGTGATCTCTTCAGGCATTGGGTTTCTGCAGTCACAAAGTCCTCTCATGACTTTGGGTGCCTGCAGGATGCAGGGAAGCAGGTACACTACTTCTAAGGAGGTCTGGGTTCTTGGGTGAAGTGCTTGCAGGTCTCCCAGGCTTTCGGGACTCAGCAGTATCAGGACAAGTCATCTTTTAGCGCAATTGTCAAAATCAGCAGGCAGGCCGGCAGGGTTGGTGCCAAGTCAGTTGCTGGATCTTCTGCTCTTGCTGGGCGACTCTTCATGTCCATCTTCTTCTTTCAAGTTAGCAGGATCTGTTCTTCTGGTGTCAGGGGCTCCCCTAAATACTGAATTTAGGGGTGTTAGGGGAGTGTAGTATGGTAGCAAAGAGGCTGCTGACCCCTGGGTCACTATGCCCCCTATGTGACCTTGTCCTGTGGGAAGTGGGCATAACCCTGTCCCAGAGTTCCTAAGTGTACAATACAACGCTTTTATGGATGTCTGTCATGGCACCGAAAAAAGTTATATAGGGGAGCTCTTACTTACTTACTGAAGCCTGCCACTTGCCCTGGTTTGCTACAGGACCACGCCACTGCTGTGGATTGTACTCATGCTGCCACGCTGCCGTGAGGGACTACACCGCCCAGCAGCCTTAGCGGCGCGCACGCCACAAACGTCATCTAACGCGCCAGGAGGCGCTCTAAAGGAGGCCGAGGCTCCCGCAGCGCGGGAGCTCTTACTTACTTACTGAAGCCTGCCACTTGCCCCGGTTTGCAACGGGACCACGCCACTGCTGCAGATTGTATTCACGCTGCCACGAGGGTGAGGGACTACACAGCCCAGCAGCCTTAGCGGCGTGCATGCCGCAAACATCATCTAACGCGCCAGGAGGCGCTCTAAAGGAGGCGCGCGCGGGCGTGCCCGTGCCGTGCCTGGGCAGCGCCTGGGCCAAGGGCAGGCCCATCTGAGGCCGTCAGAGTCCGAAGGAGGCCGGGCCGTGCCACATTATTGACATTTAATGTCCCTGGGACGATCTGCCTTGACTTTCTAAGGTACTGTGATACTAATACAGCTGACATAGAGCTTGTTTTGAGGGGGGTACAAAAATGAGTAGGCTTAAATCTGGAACTGGGCAGGGAGTAGTAGGGACATTGGATGCCTTCTTACTGAGGGCTGAGTCGGCACTCATCCATGAGATCGAACTACAGAGCGCAGACTATCCCTAGAGCCCCATAGCTCCCATAATAGATCTGCACCCACCGCCCCTGTGCCACAAACGAACCCGGAAGATAATTCCTCTCAAACCAGCTTGTTGCACTCCACGGTCTCGGACCTCGAAATTGCCAATGCCTCCGAGATAATTGACGAATCAACTAGACCGAATGTAATCACAAGGGGTCAAAAAGCAAAATCTAGTCATGAGAATAGTCTTGCACCACCATCTAAGAAAAGGAAGGGGCAGGGCCCCCATAAACAAAATCATCTCTTGCCAAAGTCATTAGGACGCAGAACTAAACCTGCCGATAAAGAGCCTAACCAGGGGCCTATTCCAGCATCAAAGGAGGTGATATTGACAGGAATACTTTCAACCCAGGAGAAGGAAGACTTCTGGAAAAAGTTGGAGCTAATGGTCACAGCCCTTCTGGACCCAATAGTGCAAAAGTTAACCCAAATGGGATTAGCACCTCCTCAATTTCACTTGATAACTGCCAAAGCAGGGCTGAGGTTATTTCCTCTATTTATTTATTCTATTTATTTATTTGAGTTTAATATAGCGCTGGCTAGACCCGGAGGTATCAGAGCGCTTTACATGAGGATCAGAGTTACAGGTTACAAGTTACATTTGTTCCAAGAGCAAAATCAAACATAGGAAAAAAGAAAGCAAAGTTACGGAAATTCGTCAGGGGAGGGGGAGGGAAGGGGGAAAAAACAGGGAGACGGGGAGAAACTGTGCCCAATGTCCGGCTGGGTAGGTGACGGCCGAGGGGATGAACCAGGGCCGATCTCCTCTATAGCTGAACCGAGCAGCTCCACCGGGCATCGGACAAAGTGCTCGGACTCCGCTGTCAGGATTATGATCAGGTGCAATCAGAGAATGTCATAATAAAGCGGGGGAGTTGGAGAGATGAGATACCGCAGTCCGAACAAAATCCAGACGCCATCTTGAGATCAGGCACTGTCCTGAGAGGGCTCTGTAAGGAATATTTCGGCTGAGAATAAAGTGTGTAGGGGGACCCCAGGCACCTCCATAGTGATGCCGCTCCACCACTTCCCGGGGGGTGTTCCTACTTCTTCAAAAGAAACAATCCTGTGCCCCTCCCCAACACTGGGGACCAGGTTCAGCACCTGCAAAATCCAAAGCCGGCACCCATTCCCACCGTTGCACTTCTCGATAACTCGTAACTTAGCCTGCTGTGCAGGGGGAACACGGTCTCGTTCTCCTCTCATTGTTGTTACTGCCTCTGGTCAGGGGAATCCGCTGGGGGGGTGTCTCAAGGACTCTCACAAGTATTCAGCAAAACGTTATGGTATTGGCAGCCATGTCAAGGTCAGGCAGGTCAGGCAAAACCTCTGGTTGACCTCAACACTCTAGTGTGGTCCAGATCATCAGGATTCAGGTTGCCCCCAACACCCATTGGGTCACTATGTCCCGTTAGGAGGCCTCCCCTGCTCACCGCTCAATGAGGGGTCCGCTTCTCTTGCTGCCTTCCATTGCACCACAGCATCGCGGCTCCAATCTCCAAGCACCTCACTCTTCAACACTTCTAGCTGTACTCCACCTGCCTCAATTGCGGGGGTGTTGAAGAGGGGATGGGCCCCCTGTACCTCCCAGGCTGTAAGGGGAGGAGACCCCCGCTACTCAGCGTTGTCTGTGCACCTCGCAGGTGGTGGCCGCCATTTTGTTGAGCTCCGCGATCGCAGCTCCGGGCCCCTGCGATCTTAGGCGCGGCACTCTGCCGTCCGCACACCACTTCAGCGGGAGTCAAGGAGAGGGGGTGGGCTCCCCTGCACCCGTCCGGCCACAACGAGGGGGCTCCCAACGCTTAGCGAGCTCTCCCCGAGCTGCTAGTGGCGGCCGCCATTTTGTGAAAGTCTCTCACCGCGCTCCCGGACTCCGGCTCCTCCCACCGGGGCATCTGCTCGGTTCCACGGGACACCCGCTCCCGCTCTAGAAGATCCACATCAGGTCGGGACCCCATGGCTGCGAGCTGGAGAGCTGTGAAGGCACGTATGTGCTCAGGAATGCGGCGCGGACCGGGACCCGAGGTAAGACACGTCTACCCGGCCATCTTGCCCGGCTGACTTCCAGCCAGTCAACTTGAGAGAAATGTTACGAATGGGGTTGTGTATCACTCAAAACCCCATTTAAACCTTACATCCAAATCCACCAATGTGGCCCAGGATGACCTGTCATGCCCAAGAGCAGAATCCATTTTGTTAAATGGCACTGAGACCCCACACTTGATAGATGGTCCGACCACTAGGCATGTCCAGACCACACACGTTCCAAGTAGGGCCCCCCCGATAGGGATAGTCGTATTCAAGACGAGAGACCTCAGACCACAAGTACCTTAAGAAGCCAGATTTTTGACCAAAGAGGCTCTTGTAGTCAAATCACTAATCTGCATCTACCACCAGAAGTAACGCCATATACTGTGGTGTTGGCCAATGTTCCCCGCTTGTTGCCCGGTGACACAGAGCACTGGTCAACCTTGAGGAACAAATCACTACACTTCCTGAGTGCAAGGACAGGGATAAACAACTTGTTGTTTTCAGAATTTAAGATGGCACGTCGGATTGGTTGGGTAGGAAAGTCCACCAAGACCCTACCCGGAGATTGTGTAGTACTAACATTCAGGTCTCCAGGTTTGGCACAGACAATACTAGACAGGGGTGGCAACTGGTCCGCAAGGGCGAAGGGGATAATTATTCTACCATTGGGGTTTTTCTATCAACCTCCTAGACCCCCATGGTATATCGTAGAGGAGGATAGATTCACATGGGCAAACCAGCAAAAGTATGCAGTCCCAGTCAGTAATTGCTTTGACACCCTGAATACCTTAGAAGACATTGAATAACTGAGCCCCCAGAGACAGTATTTAAAATCTGAAGGTGGTCCTTATGGGTTCCAGGGAGATAAGGATCCAAGGCAAGATGATATAGCTCAAGTCAACACAGAGCGAGATAACTGTTTGACACATTTAGCCTGTATTGAAGAGGAAGCCCAAGATATTGGCTTTACCTTACAGAACTTGGCTTCCCCCCGTGAATTGCATGATCCCCAGACTTTAGCCCAAGTACCTATTTGTGATAGCGGCCTTAAGCCCCGTAACCCTGTATCCACCAGACCCCCAAGTATTCCTAAGAGTCCTGGTTGTAACCTCATCTCCTGGAACTTATCAGGTTTAGGTTCTAAGATCAATAATCCACTATGGTGTGAGTTTATACTAAACTTTGATATATTATGTTTCCAGGAAACATGGGCAAAGGATACAATACATATAAATAGGTTCAGAATGCTTAGTATGCAAGCAGTGGGGGGTTTAAGTGGTAGAGCAAAGGGTGGGCTTTGCACTTACATATCCAACAAGTTAACAATAAATAAGATTGAGACCTATCATGGGGAAAGTTATTACCAATTAATCACCCTGCATTTAAATGCAACCCATTGTTTTGTATTGGCTAACTTTTATAACAATATTCCATCAGATAGACTCCTGATTGTGATTAAGAAACTGGGCAATGATCTGAAATCCTTATGCAATGACAGTGTTAAAGATAGGATGTTAATACTGGCTGGTGATTTTAATTGTGCTTTGTGCTCCCATGAGGATGGTAGAATTTGTGGTTTTAACTGTGAAGAAGGTATAAGCAATACTCACTTTTGCCATTCCAGAACAGGGGAGTTGTTCAATGAATTGGTCTTCTCCCTGGACTTGGGTTTTGCGAATGAATTATGTGCCAGACCCATTATAATGCCTCAGACTTTTAATGGTAGAGGCCTATGCTCAACAATAGATTACATATTAGTGTCAAACACCCATGCAGCTAGGCTGCATTCATTTACAGTTGAAGATAATTTGTTGAGTAACCACTTCCCTCTCTGTTTATCGGTCTCTCTTTTTCCAACGAGTAAATCGGGAAGGGATGATCGGGTCGACCAGGTAGTAGCTAATGTAAAAATTGACAAAGTGAATGGATACACTCTACGGTGGTCTATGGTGGACCCTGTAGCAATTACAAAACAACTGGTAACCAAATGTAGACCAGCTTTTGACATTTGCTTGAGTGAGTCAGCTACCTCTGACAGCATCTTATCCTCTTTTCAAGTAATAGCAGGTGTGGTAAGGGAAGCACTACATGCCCAAATTCGACAAAAGGCCGGGCCAAAGGGTTGGTTCGACACAAAGTGCACACAAGCTTATTCTACCCTGAAGCGCGAGTTACACAGACTACCAAGGAATCCTACTAACATCAGGCAGGCAAGAAGTGGCTATAGGGTTGCACTTATAGAAAGAAAAAACGCCCTAAGGAAAGAAGCCTGGGAATCCCTCCACACAGCATCCCAAATGAAAGATAGTGCTGCCTTCTGGAAAGCAGTCAAATCACCATTTTTATCACCCGGAGGGGGCCCCTCAATAGAAATTGCCATACCCGAGGATCAGTGGATCAAACACTTTTCGATGGTGTTGGAAATCCTAATATCCAACTTAACAACTCTCAAGAGGTAACCACCGATAGCTTGGACCTCCAGTTTACCCTGGAGGAAGTAAATAAAGCACTTTCTGCAAGCCTAGGTGGCAAGGCCCCTGGGCCAGACGGGGTCCCAGTTGACCTGTTTAAGTTAAATACCAGTCTTTGGGGACCAATAATTACTCAGGTAATAAATGCCAGCTGCCAGGCCTCATTTCCGCCGACCTGGGTGGAATCTATTATTGTCCCTATTTTTAAAAAAGGGGATCGTCAGGACCCTGGCTGCTATAGGCCCATTTCCATACTGGATTCTTTGGCGAAAGTTGTTGGGCGAATCAATCTGGAACGCCTACATGATTGGTCCGACGATAGCCAGATCCTATCCGACATTCAATATGGTTTTCGCGAAGGCCTAGGGACAATAGAGCAGAGTTTAAATTTAGCCATCTTTGTGGGGAAGTACATAAGGGTGAAGAAGGGCAGACTGTTCCTAGCCTTCGTCGACCTCACTGCGGCCTTTGACTCTGTGAGGCATGACAAATTGTGGGAGGTCCTTGAGACCGTGGGGATTGACCCTAATATTATTTATTTTCTTAAGCGTCTCTATAGTGGTGCGAAGGCACAAGTGCGTTATGGCCTGGGCGGTGAACGTACTGCTTTTTTCCCTATTAGGAGGGGGGTTAGGCAAGGTTGTGTCCTAGCCCCCTTCCTTTTTAATCTCTACATTAACGGGTTGGGGCAGGCATTACTCAAGGATGGTCGAGACTTTCCCCAAATAGGCGGACGTCCTATACCTGCTCTCCTCTATGCGGACGATGCAGTGCTGATGTCACGCACCCAGATTGGTCTCCAGAAGGTTTTAAACAGTTTTTCTAATTTTATGAAGGATCTTGGTCTTAGCATTAACACAACCAAGACCTTTACAATGAGATGTGGTCGTGGGAATCAGAGGTCCAGGGACATGTTTGTGAATGGGCAAAAAATAGCCAATACCAAGAGTTTTTCATATCTTGGTATTTTATTCAATCAGAATGATCTATGGTCCCAAGCTGTCTCTGCAAAAAAGCTGGCGTTCACCAGGGCTAGCACTGCGCTGGCCACCTTTTCAAAAAAACTGGGAAGGAAACCACCAGGAGAGCTTGTCGAAATTTATAAAGCTAAATGTATCTCTACTGCAATGTATGGAGCGGGGGTCTGGGGCTTTACAGACACGCATCCGATACAGTTAGTGGAAAACGCTTTCCTAAGGTATATTCTGTCAGTTCCAGCCAGTACCTCTTCATATGTTTGCCATGCTGAGTTGGGCCTCCCATACATTTCTGATCTCATAAAATTGGAACCTATTCTCCTCTGGCACAGGATTTAGTCAAAAGAACAGACCAAGCTAAACAGGGAGATTTTACGGGATAGCTTGAACCTGGAAGGGGCCTTAAAGATCCCATGGGTTAAGTATGTGCGTGATTTCATGAGAGACCTAGGTCACTTAGAATATTTTACAAATCCAAGCACTACCCAGCTGATCACTAGAAAGAATCTAAAAAAGGAGGGCCTCCAGTTATTGGATATGTTAAGACTGTCTGGGGAGACCTTAAAGCCCAGCGTTCAACAGCATCAGGTGATTTTAACTACTTTTAGTATGCAGCCATACTTAGCATTTGTCCCTGGTGGATATGATCGGCTGCTACTAACTAGATTCAGACTGGGGACTATTCATAGATTTGCTTCTTTCCCAAGAATGAATGATTTGGCTCGAGAATTACAACTCTGTCCTTGTGATAATCACTCAGCCCAATCTACTATCCATCTTGTTTTATTTTGTAGATTCTACATGGAGTTAAGGAAGGTGTGGTTGATTCCACTTTTAAAAGCTCAGGGACTGAGGCAATGCCGCCCGGCACTAACTAAACTCCAGTTTTTAGAAAATGAGCACATAGCCTGGAGAATATATATGTTTTTGAAGAAAGTGCTCTATCAAAGGAAGAGTATAGTGCTTTAAGGAGCGAGATTGTTTGGGTACACTGTATTTTTACATTTTTAATATTATCTGTTTTTAAATATCTTGAATTTTACCTCAAATTTTAAGAAGTCCTCTCATTCTTATTGTATATTAATTTCTGTGTTAATTTTGGAAAAAGATTTGTGTGTTTTATGTGCTTTTATGATTGTTACAAAAGCAATCGAATAAAGCTTTCCTTGACTTGACTAACAATAAAAAAAACTCGAAATCAACAAAAATGTTTTTAACTAAAAACAATTTTGGATACCGTAGTGGAATCACTTATCAACCACGTGGTACAGCAGATGTCAAGTCTTGTATCACACCGCTGCAGCAGCAATGTAGGAAGCTGGTTCTTTATATGATATATCAAAATGAGATTTATCGTGTAAGGAGTCCAGGGTTTCTCTTGTAAGAGGACAGGGGATTGCTCTAGCAATCCCAAGGTGTTCTTCTAGGAGGTAGTGTGGTCAAGCAGCGTTAGGCTTATCATAGAGGAGTTCAAGACATCTGCAAATACACACAAAAGCCAATAAATGAGACACACAACTCAATAAGGATATTCACATCAATTTATAAAAATAACTTGTATCTTTATATATGTTTAGGCACCAGAAGCAATTCGTTCAGGTAAGTACGTTTTTCAATAGAAATTATTTTGAGTTCAAAAAGTCGACACAGTGCAAACTTTTAGAAGCTGCAATGTTATCTTATGGGAGGAAAATCAAATGCAGCATTCAAGTACAGTACAGCCACTCACAGGACCAATCTCCAGGAGTTAATGTGAGTGGTGGGCAAGGTCCAAGGCAGCACCAGCAGAACACCGCTAGTGGCACTAGGGCGGCAGGTTGAATGGGTGCAAAACAGCATTGGGTGCCCAATGTTACTCTATGGGGATTGGTCTTCGAGTAAAGAGGCTGCAGGTTTGGACTGGGAGGACAGTCGGGCTGAACCAACAGGGGGGCTCAGGCATCATGAAGCTCGGGACGTAGAGGCACCTGAAGTCCTCTTCTCCACAGCCCAGGGGTGGCGTTGTGGATGTGTCCTTAGGCGTTGGGTCTTTCTTACCAGGAGCAGTCGTGGTATAGAGGGCCTGTATGCAAAGGCTGCAGGCGATGTCGGAGAGTTCACTGGGGGTGAAAGCAGGGTGAACTTGGTGTCTGGAGGGCCGGGGGACCACAATGACACTGTTGGCCCACTTTGACTCGGACTTGGAGCGACAGGTGCAGTGATCTCTTCAGGCATTGGGTTTCTGCAGTCACAAAGTCCTCTCATGACTTTGGGTGCCTGCAGGATGCAGGGAAGCGGGTACACTACTTCTCAGGAGGTCTGGGTTCCTGGGTGAAGTGCTTCAGGTCTCCCAGGCTTTCGGGACTCAGCAGTTTCAGGACAAGTCATCTTTTAGCGTAATTGTCAAAGTCAGCAGGCAGGCCGGCAGGGTTGGTGCCAAGTCAGTTGCTGGATCTTCTGCTCTTGAAGGGCGACTCTTCACGTCCATCTTCTTCTTTCAAGTTAGCAGGATCTGTTCTTCTGGTGTCAGGGGCTCCCTTAAATACTGAATTTAGGGGTGTTAGGGGAGTGTAGTATGGTAGCAAAGAGGCTGCTGACCCCTGGGGTCACTATGCCCCCTATGTGACCTCGTCCTGTAGGAAGTGGGCATAACCCTGTCCCAGAGTTCCTAAGTGTACAATACAATGCTTTTATGGATGTCTGTCATGGCACCGAAAAAGTTATATATGATATGTGTACAATAAAAAGATGGCCATTTCTGAAAAGTCATACCCACATCAGGTTAGGCCAGATTAGGGGTGGTACTAGCCTGGGGGTGGGTGCGCCTACCTGACTAGCTAATTGTCCTGCCTGTCCAGCTACCAAAGGTCTCTGGACAAAGGGGGTCGGGCACCTCTCCTGTCGTGAACAACAAATCCAAACAGTTCTGGCTGACCGCAGCGTTGAGGGCCAGCTACAATGTCGGGAAGACCCGCAAAACAGTACCTTTAGAAATGCAGGGCGTTGGTGACCTCTTGTTGAGCTCCAAAAGCACGGCGTCCACAGGCATCGGTATGGGAGGTCGGAGCAGGAGTCGTCGGGACCTTGAAGTCACACTCGTTGCAGATCTAACTCCTTGCGGTTGAAGTCAGGAGCGCCGGCGTCGGCAGGCGTCAGGTGCTGCTGTGCAAAGTGCAGCGGTGTGGCGTGCGGTGCCCTCAGGTCGCGGTGCAGGCAGAGGCTCCATGACGGTCGTCCGGTGGTGTCAGTGAGACAAGGGCTGCGGTGCAAAGTGATGTGATGCTCGTCGCGGTGCTGGCAGTTCACGGTGCAAGCAGCAGCGTCGTCGTTGCTGAAGCGCTGTCGTCTGCTAACGAACTGGAGTTGATGGCGCCAGCATCAGTAGGCCAACGCTGTGGTGCGGGATGAGGGCGGTGCGTCGTGTAACTTACGAGCGGTGCCCTCGAACCACGGTGCAAGCAGCAGCATCGATGTCGGCATGGAGCTGCATCGTCGGGGATACCAAGGCGGCGTTGTGAAGTGAGGCGGTGCGAAGTGTGGTGCCCACAGGTCACGGTGCAAGCAGTGGCTCGGTGGCGGCATCAGATGGCGTTGCCGGTGAGACCAAGGTTGCGGTGCGGCGTTGTGGCGGTGCCCTCTGCGGTGCCTTCAGGACACAGAGTCGGCAGCTCAGTGGCGTAACGAAACTTGAGGGGGCCCCCCTGCAAAGTACATGGAGGGGCCCCCCATGCTCTGAACCCATTCAGGAGCTCTCAAGCCAGGGGCCAGCCACTCATGCACAATGCTGGACGGGGCCCTTTGGAGCTTGAGCCCCCCCGCACCACTGGGTGTGAGGGCTATTGTTATGTCACTGGTGAGAGGATAGGTGAATGAGTGGGTCTGGTGGCTCAGTGGCTAATGCGTCAACTGTAGGGGCTGTGTTTGACCTCATAGTCACAGATTCAAATCCCGATGGGTCCACTCAACCTTTCATCCTTCTGGGGTCGATAAAATGAATACCATTGAGTTGGGAAACAATAAACATCTGTTATTCAACGTCAAGATACCCTTCTGCATGAACGTGTGCTTTACAAATACATATGTTATGTGAGAGGATAAGTAAGTGAGAGGATAGATACATGGGTGGATGAAAGGATGACAGAGTAAAGGGAAATTTCAGAGGATGGATGGGTGGCAGAGTAAATGGAAATCGGAGGAAGGGTGAAAGGATGGTAGAGTAAATGAAAATCTTAGAGGATGGATTAAATGGCCAATGGATGGAATGGTGAACGATTGAAAGTTGGATGAATTAATGAGTGGATGAAAGAATGTAAAGGTGAAATGATTGACAGCAGAAGGCGGATTGGAGGGTGAAAGGATGAATGACTAGATGCTTGGATGCAAGAGACTGAGGAGCACTTCTAGGGGGTTTTGGACTTACTTGCTGCTCTTGCTTGGTGCCATCAGAGCTTTGGTTCGAAGTGGTAGGATATTCTAATTTTCTGGCTACTCCGTTACACACAGGTATGTCTCTCACTCTGCATTCACTCAGCCCCTTACTCTTCCCATGCTTTCAGACAGAAGTGCCTATCACCTTGCATTCACAAAGTCACACACTCCCCCTGAACTCACGTGACTCACCCTCTACTTAAGCGAGCACGCCTCCCTTGTGCACTCACATGGGCACATCCTCCCCTGTGCACTCACCAATGTTTATCTCTCATCATGCATTTACAAGGGTTCAAATATCCCCCTGAATTCTCCTTGGTGCCCATGCATTTACAAGAGCTCAGATCTCACCATGCACTCACATAGGATCACCTCTCACCATGCACTGTCACACACTCACCTTTCACCATGCACTAACATAGGTATGCCTCTCACCCTTCATCCACACAGACTCCTCTCTCACATAGGCATACCACTCACCCTGCATGAACATCAGCTCACGTCTCAACCAGCACTGACAGAGGCACACCCTGCATTCACAAGGTCTGAAGTGCATTCACAGAGGCCGCCCTTTCACACTGCATTCACACGGCTCAGCTGTCACTCTGCACTCACATGGGCTCACACTTCACTCGGCACTCAGACAGGTACATCATTCCACCGTCGGCTCAGACGGGCTCACCTCTCACGCTGGAGTCACAACTTCAGCTCTCACGTACACTCACAGCGCCACATATCTCAATTTGCACTCGCAGTCACACCTCTCACACAGCATTCATTTCTCACAGCCTCCACTCACCCAGCACTCTCAACTGGCACTCGCAGTCACTCCTCTCACCCTGCAGTTAAGCACACCTCTCACCCTGCACTCACAGTCACATCTCTCTGAGGCTCCGAGCGCTCACGTGCGCACACATGCCTCCACAGACCCTCTTCTGCCAGGTGAAAGAAAGGGTTTGGATCGTTGGTGGAGGTTTGACTTTCCACGCGGCGCCGAGGCTCGGAGCAGCTGGGTTTGGTGGAATGGAAGTATCCTCTAACAGGATTCATAGCCTGGGATTTCTTCAGACAGCGCCGCCTTTGAGAAAGTTGCTGCCCCGATAGCTGCTCAGATGAAAGCATTCTTGGGACTGGCACTTTCATTCTCTAAACTCTCTGCACATTTGGCACATACGAAACAAAGGGCACGTCTGCAAAGAGGGTGAACCGTTTCCTTGGAGGGTGACATACAATGGCTAAGAAACACTGGAGGGAATTGGCGCTTGTGCAGGGAAAGTAGAAAACATCCAAGTGCTGGTCATGCAAACCAACCAAACTGACGCAGTTTAATTGGTCACAGCTTGGCTTGCCTTTACATTACTCCGACGTAACGAGGGAGTCTTCCCCTTTAGAGGCACCATGTTCTGCCACTGAAATTACATTTCTCATCTAAGTGACGAGGCGGGTGTGCAGAGGTAATCTTTAAACCAAGCCTCGTGAGGGCTGTCGAGTCCTGGTGGTAGGACAACTTTAAAATATTCAGGCCCCAGCCGCAGCCAGTGGCCTAACAAAATGTGAGAGGGCCCCCCTGTATGATGTGCTGAAGGGGCCCTTCACACTCACATCACTAGGGGCTGAGGGGGGCCCCCTCCAGTATGGGTAGCCTGGGGGCCCCCCGCACCGCGTGGGCTGCGGGGGCCTTTGTTACGCCCCTGCAGGAGCGGCATCGTAGACAGCATCAAGTAGCTTTTTCTTCTGTTGCAGCACAAAACACACAGCCCCAAGTGCTGAGGGCAGAAGAACTTGAAGTCTTTGCTGTTCCTGAGACTTCTTGAACAGGGGGCAAGGTCTACCTCAGGCCCTTGGAGAAACTCAACGAAGAAGTTGCAGAAAGTTCAGTCCAGTCCTTTCACTACCCAAGACAGAAGCAGCCACTGCAGACCAACACAGCAAAGCACACAGCATAGTGGTAGTTCCTCCTCACAGCTTCTCCAGCTCTTCTTCTTGGCAGTCTTCTTGGTCCAAAAGAGTTCTAAAGTTTAGAGGTTTGGGCCCCACTTTTTATAGCCCAAAATCCTTTGTCCTCTTAGGCAGAGAGTGTCTGTGCTCAGCCAGAACCAGTTCTGTCCTCTCTGGTGCAGCTTCCTGGCAGGAGGTGGAGACAGCATTGTCAGAGGCAGACCAGGCCCATTCAGGGGCAAGGAAATCTCCTCCCACTACTCTAAATGCAGCCCAGGTCTATTCAGCCCATCCCTGACTCATCTAGACTCTCTGGAGCCACTGCTCCTCCCCAGCCCCTGATATCCCAAAACCAGACAGTCAATCCACAAACCCAGCAGAGGCATACTGGATGGCTAGGCAAGAAAATACCTACTTTCTAAATGTGGAATTTTCAAACACAGAATGTAAAAATCCCCTTTACTAAAAGATGCATCTTTAGATTCTGAGTTCAGGCATACTAAACTTTATTTCTCTACCTTGTTCCCAGGGCCAGTTATGTTTATAAGATGTTATAAACAAACTCCCCATTCTGTCCAATGGGAACAGGCAGCCTTGCAATGGTGACAAACGAAATACACTGTAATTCACCACCAGGACATGTCACACACATCAGTACATGTCTTACCTTTAACATACACAGCACCCTGCCCACAGGGGTACCTTGGGCCTACCTTAGGGGTGACTAATAGGTCGACATGGCAGTTACAAACTGCGCACAGACTCTGCGGTGGCAGGCCTGAGTTACCTTTTCAGGGCTAACTCTGTGGGTGGAACAACCAGTGCTGCAAGCCCACTAGTAGCATTTGATTTACCAGCCCTGGCACTCTCAGTGCACTTTACTAGGGCCTCACCAGTAAATCAAATATGCCAATCATGGAAACACCAATCCATACCATACTTTACAACAGGAGCACTTGCACTTTATCACTGAACAGCAGTGAGAAAGTGCGCAGAGACATTAAACCAGCAAAACAGAGTCAAAACCGGGAGGTCAGAAAGCAAAGAGTCAGGGGAAACACGTCAAAAGATACCAAGTCTAACAAGAACCAATCAGGTTGCAGTACAGATAAAACAAATTAATGAGTTTCTCAGTCTAAGTCACAATGAACATCTCACTAAACATTCTTAATGAGATACTTTGGTCCAAGTTTTTCTCCAAAGGTGCTTGTTACTGAGTGCTGCAAGGATTGTGTAAAAGTAAACATTGTCATGAGAACAGAAAATAACATACATCGTTTGAAATTGCTGGTTCAGCTTCTTCTGAAAAACAAAGACCTAATTTAAAGAGCCATCAGCCCTCCTTTTGTTCAGCATCTTCCTGAATGTGAACTATCTGGACAATAACACCTAGATGCAAATGCAATGAACAGAAACAAAGGTACAGAGTTTGTTATCACTTCACAAATACTTAAGAAAAACTATGATTTGGAGGCAGGTTTGTGACTTTGTTCAAGCCCTTTATATAAGAGATATGCATGTACTGTAAGAATATCAGATGTATTTGTCTGTATGAGTAATCACACAAATAATTTAAATGGCACTTCCAACTTATTTATTTTTTCATTTAATTCATTTACAGTGCTATGCATCCCAATGCAGGGTGTCAGACCACTTTATATCACACACATTATACAAAGACAATAAATCATACAGATGTCTGAATTAATTAAATGGAAATGTCACTTAAGATAAAGAGGTTTACAAGGTGTAGGGGGTCCTTAATGGTAGGCATCCAATGTTAAGAGAGCATGGCCGGGAGAAACGCAAAGTCAAGAATTAAAATCTAAGGCAGTGGTTGGGGCTGTTCGGGACCGGCCTGGGGTACCAAAGCAGCCTTGGCTAAAATGCTCAAACAAGGCCCCACTCCCTTCATCTCCATGCACAATCTTTGTCTTTCCGTCCATCCTCTCTCTCTCCTACTCTCCTCTCTCTCTCTCTTCTTCTCTGATTAGTTTCTCTCTACCTTCCCCCTGCCTCCCTTTCTTTCTATCTGTCATGATGCCTCTCCATGCCTGCTGCAATTAACCACAGAAAGATGGAGAAAGTGACAGAGGCATCAGGGGTGTCCCCTGCCGTAGAAATGGCTCAAGGGGTTCCAATCCACCGGGGAAATGACCAGCTGATTAAAATGCCTGTCCAGCCCTGGGGTTGTCTGTACTAATAAGACTTTATTACTATCCAAAGGACCACTTATAAGCAAACTTAGAATAAAGTCAGACTGAGAAAGAAAACAATAGAGTTCTCAACTCATACCGTGAAGTCTGAAAGTAGCTCCTTGAGACTTGTCCATAGCTTACTGTGCGATATTAGGAGTATAGCAACTTATGAACTGCAAGTAACAAAAAGATCTCTACATCAAATGCAGTAACCCACTTACCTATCAAGATGAAATACAAATCTATGATCTGCATGCTACACAATATATTTTGCAGCAGGCGCAATAACCATCCATTCTACTTTATGAGTCAAACATGTGATTTTGACAAAACTCAGATCTACCCAGCATAAGTGTTAACCACCAAACTTCTCTTACAATTTTTATTATCCCCTGAAGATTGCTGTCCACACATAGATCTCTACAACCGGACTCTGCACCCATTAGGTGTTTTGAATTGCAGCATTTTTGTGATCAATTAAGTAAGCCAGAACATATTTACTGCTACGTTTCTCCTTGTTGCCAATTTCTTTGGCCGAGTGTTTAAAAAATAAGGGTCATATTTATAAGAGGGTTGCATCGTGTTTGCACCACACAATATGGTCCTTGGTAGGCGTTCCATGGGCCTTGCTGTGGGTGTTCCCATGCAACTCCCATGGATTTTGACAAATTCCCAGATTTACAAGAACTTGTAATCCTGGAAATGCACCAAAATCTTACACCTTCCCAGGGGAGGATTAACAAGGAGAAATCCCTTTGTTTCTCCTCGTTACTTCCTCTTTCTATGGGTGCTGCAGCACACCTAGATAGAGGAATATGCCTCATGGAATTGTTTTTGTGCTGGAAGGTGTCCCATCCTGCACAAAAAAAATCCTGCCTACAACACAGGCACCCTTGCACCATGCTGCAAGGTTGACTGCAATTGGCGCTAGACTGCCTAAAGTGCACCAGCGCAGGGGATAAGACAGGAATGCGCCATATTCCCTTAAATACAGCGCATTCCCGTCCTTTTCCTATGGCACAGTGCAGCAAGATGACTTGCTGCACTGCACCATACTTTCATAAATATGCCCCAAAATGTAGAAATTGACTGTCAGACTCCTCCCCTTTTTTCTTGCCACACCTTGCCCTCCAGTTATGGGTTTCCAGAGCCCTATATAGACTGCAAAGTTTCTTCTGAGCCTTAAGCATTCTGCTCCTGCATGTGTTCCTGCCTTTCCGGCCTGTAAAGTAGAGAGGGGTCACGGCTCAATCTTGGAGAAACAGAAATCGATAAATCGATGGGGAATGCGTACCCAACTTCCTCAGATCGGTTTTGGTAAATCTAGAAAAAAAACTTAGAACAAGATTGATGCTGTTTCTGTAGATATGAATCATATGTACGCAAAACTCGCATGGTCGCCGAGTGACCCCGAGAACACGAAGCAGTTGAAAACCATTACTAGCAATATTGCCAAGTTGTGTATCATGATTAGCCAACTGCACATGACCACTCAGACTCTAGAACTGTGAGCTAAAGATGTGAAAGAGAGGTTTTGACATAATAATCTACTTTTCTTGGATTTCCCTGAGTGGGTAGAGGAATTCTTGAGCTATTCCTGGAGATTTGTTATCATGAAAACTTTCTGCTGTAACTTAATGGTCTTACAGCATGTAAGACCAGTTTCTAGTAGGAAGGGAACAGAAAGCACTGTCTCTGTTGCCTTTTTAAGAGCGATTACAACCAAGTGGCTGAACTTCATGGAGAGAAATGCCATATTATAGCAGTCACGGGATGGCATCATGACAATGTATGAAGCATGATAAAATTCAAATTATTATACTGAAAAGAAGCAAAGCCAATGCAGTCAAACAAAGACCTACGACACAATGAAATTTAAAATTATAAATAATGAAAAGACTTATTTCTTCAATGCGCTGCATAAAGCATGGCATCAGCTTGATAGATGGTAGAAACCGAAATGTTCTTTCTAGATTTCTGAGGCAAAAACCAGCGCAAATCTTGGTGGGCTCTAGGAAGACACTTGGATGATGCAACCAGAGTGAAGAGTCATGCCAGCACCCACTTGCCTCCCAGGGTGGTGGTCAATGAGGAAGGCACTCTAACAGCCATGGACTTTTAACTTCAGTTCCTTATTTTAACTATGCTTCTGTAGACAGGTCTGATCATTTTCCCTCATCTGGACGAATACTGAATTATGTATCTGAAAGGAGCACCTAGGCTGACCTCTAGTTGGTGTGACAATATTGAAGTGCACTGGAAGTGACAATACTAGCCTGAATACCCTATCTGTTGATCAGCCCTGCTTTATAAATTCAGATTTATTGATTGATTGTCAATTATACTGTCCACACTGGGCAGATGTCACTCATAGATGGCTTGGCAAGGCTAGCTAATTGCTGTACCCTGCTTATTACAGGTTACACATTTTTGTTATTTGGTTTGACTAGGTTGGTAATCAAGACAGTGGAGTTTTGGTCTGTTGATTTCAAGTGAGACGATTCCACAAGGATTTCGTGGCTGTGAAGAGTCGATGGCTGTAGAAATTAGAGTTTTCATTCCACAATCTGGTTGTCTTGCCTGTGAATGTTTTATGTTTTTTTGTTACAGTGAGTAAATGTTTGGTTTTCAGTGAACATGTTCAATAGCCACATACTTATGTTAGCTCTGTGGGAGCAGAAAGGAGATGGGTTCAGGGCAGGGCAGGGCAGGGCAGTCGAACTGAAGCACAAATATCTATGTGATGGGAACTCAAATAACATTATTAACCTGGAACTTCAGGGGTCTTATGTTACAAATAGTGCATTGGCTCCTAAAAAGGGCAGTGAGATGGATTCCTTCTTTTTCCAATGCACTACTCTGGGGTCTATCACATTTCTGAAAAGTTAGGGGATGAGATTACTGTAATAAGGTGGACATGAGGATTGCATAAATATGGGTCACTCTTATGAAGATGCTGCATTTGTTAAAGTGGACAATTGTTGATGCATGTAAGACTAACAAAGAAGGCTACACTGACTTGGGAAGGGTTCTCTTGATTTCTCAGTCCATGGAGCACATTAAACAGTGAAACATGGAGGGAGACCAATTGCTAGACTTTACAGGGAGCGAAAGTGAGGATTACCACAACACCAACATGACTGTTACACCTAAATAGGGCTTTGACTGTGTAGTAGTAGTAGTCAAACTTTATTTAGGGTTACCAAAGTAACCATAAAAGTGTAATACAAAAGTTAAAACACAGTGATAAAAACATTAAAACTTGACATTAAAAACATTCACAGATAGTGGAACATGAGGCCTAATAAGCAAATCTTCAGTCACCATTAAATCACCTAACAAGAGCATCAGCCCATACCGTGTGGGACCTAAGCCCCACAATGCTGCGAATCATATAAAGTGCACGTGCCAGATAAAAACATAATTAAGTTCCTTCATTTGATAGCTCATTTAAAAAAAGACACAGATGGGGTGTCCAGCATTTGCAGATATTCCAATACCTCCGTCGACCTTCTGACTCTCAGTTTCACTATATTTGGGAATAAAAACTGTTTGCTAAAATCACAATACAAATTACAAAAGAACGTAAAATGCAGCAAACTCTGAGAAGAGGATTCATTACAAGGGTACAACATAGTATTTGAGGGGTTAAATTGGCCCAACAGGAACCCCAAATGCTAGCACACGAAGTCCAATCTTAAACGGGTGAGTAACATTCTGTGCCATGGGCGATTAAACCGCTCCAAATACGGTTCCACACTGGGGTACAATAAAGCGAGGCATATTCCTTGACAGAGGTTTCAGTAAAGCCAAGGGTCTCTCTGCGGCAGTGGCTGCGTGATTTAAAAGAAGTTTTTACCAGTGCCGCGTCTTGTTTAGTCACGGCCTCAGGCTCAGCAAATAGCTGTTGTTCCCCCAGGTCAGGCAAGATGGTCTTGATGTGGTGGAACCAAGGAATGTTTGCACCTCTATCACATGACAAACAATCTTGAATGATTTTCCTGTTAAGGGAGGCATGCGGATTAGTTCATATAGAGCGCCACAGGAGTACGGGAGCCAGTTTAATTAGATCTACTACATATTCAACCCCGAGCTCCTGGTGCAAAATAAAGGTTGAGCATGCTGGTGGAACACCCATGAACATCCTCAGCACTCTATTTTGTTCTCCTTGAAACGGGTTTGAATTGATGTAGGCCCAAATACCTGATCCATATAATAAGGTGGGAAACATTTCCTTCTATAAATCTCCAACATAGGTGCCACAGGTTTATTGCCAAAGCGTCCGGCAAGGTTGAAGATGTATCCAACCGAGCTAGTGAATTTCTGGCAAACTTTGGCAATGTTAGGACCCCAGTTGCCTTTGGCATCAAAGACAACACCCAAATAGGGGAACGGGGTGTCCTTGAAGCGAGAATCCCGGCAGCTTAGTATGCTTTGGATTACAAGCCATTATGAAGGTTTTAGAATGATTAGTGGCTAATACAAGTGCGCCCATAAAGGAGACATATGACTGAAACAGGATATTAAGACATTTAGGGTTTCTTGATAGCAAAACTGTGTCATCCACATATAATAGGACAGGTACCTTTTTTTTGCTGATACAGGGGCATCAGAGAATTTAGCAGTCAAGGCAGAGCCAAGACCATTGATGTACAATATGAACAGTAATGGTGCTAGGACGTACCCCTGGTGTACCCCTCTCCCTATCTTAAAGCTATCAGTCCGCTCTCCTGCAGGGCCAAACCTAACTGAAGCATAGAGGTCATAGTGCAGCACTCTCAAAAACTGGAGCAGGTCCTTCTCTACCCCATGTTAGTAAAAAGCTCCCAAAGTTTGGATCTCACCACGCTATCGAAGGTGCAGGAGAGGTCCATAAAGGCCAGGTACATGGAGCCCTGCTTACAGAAGGTATATTTACCAATCAGCAGGTGCATATTAAGGCAATGCTGCAGTGTACCTAGGCCCTCATGAAACCCATACTGTGCCTCCGACAGGACATCGGTCTCCCTGGACCAGTCTAGGAGGTGTTCCGGCACCACTCCATACCAGCTTGATTGTAGAGTCCAACAGGGAAATTGGTCGGTAGCAGTCACTGGATTGCCATTTTTTAATATTTGCACGATGATTGCAGTGCACCATGAATGTGGCAGGCCTGCCTTACAGATGGCATTGAAACAATTGCAAGAAGAGGGGCCCACAGATCCGGCTCCGATTTATATAGGTCCCTGGGCACCCTGTCCAGACGTGGGGACTTCCTGGTGCGGCTTTTATTGATTGTTTCTCTCACATTGCCCAGTGTAAATTCTAGAGCCATGGGGAAAGATCACCTCCTCCTGTGTGACTAGAACAGTATTTGAGGCCCCATAAACTGCTGTGAAATGGCTGACCCAAGCCTCTTGGCTAATGGATGTGATCACAGTATTTGGGTTTGCGCACATAAATTTAATATTAGCCACCTCAGACCAAAAAACACTAGTGTTTTTCAACTGACAGGCCGTGACCAGCTTTGCCCAGGATTCTTTTGGATTTCTTTTGTCTTGCCCGTTGGGCTACCTTGTAATGCACTCTACATTGGTGCACTTTAAGAGTGCCCCTTGGTGATTAATTCAGTGCCTCATGGAGCTGTGTTGACGCCATTCTACAGGTATGGTCAAACCATCTATGTTCATTTTGGCCTGGCCTGCTGGGTTTCATCAGCAGGTTCCTCACCAGTGGGCCTAGTTCCACGAAGGGGGAAGACACTGCCCCTTGGACACCGAACTGGTAAAGGCAGCTGAGTATCACAGGGAGGTTGCTCCGGCATATTTTGTCCCAAAGACCGCTCATGCTGACATTTCCCCAAACCAGACTCAGTCCTGGGACTTAACAACTAGCAAGTCAGGAGTAATGGTCTTTATAGCTCCCCCTCCTAGGTAAACAAAGGCTAAGGTCTAAGGGATTATGATCGCTATATGGGCTTTCCTTGATGGCAGCCCCAGAAATCCTTGTGGTCAAATAATAACTGACAGAAATATAGGGCCCGATTCACAAAGGTAAACTGAGACAAAAGTCTAACTTTACGACTTTCGGTTTTCACAAAGGGCATTTACGAGTAGTAAAGTTAGATTTTGTCTCAGTTTAACTTAAGTTTTGGTCTCAGTTAGACTTAGGGCAAACACGTAAGTTAAACTGAGACAAAAGTCTAACTTTACTACTTGTAAATGCCCTTTGTGAATACCAAAAGTTGTAATTTTAGACTTTCATCTCAGTTTACCTTTGTGAATCGGGCCCACAAGGCAGTTTAGTGCTAAACTGAAAAAAATAAAATAAAAACAAAACAGTGAAACAAATTATGAAAACACATTTTCACTGAATTCCCACTGTTTTTCTCTTTAGTTCAATTGGGTTCATTGTACATTTCTCTAAATTATGAATTGCTGTTTTTCTTCGATTTGAGTGTTCCCTACCTCCAAGAAGTGGCAGGAAGGGTGCAATAAATCAGAATCTTTGCAAAGTATATCACTTTTATTTTCATTTTCCTCGTCCAATAAGAAGAATGTCCTTTTCTGAGCTTGCTATATTGTATTTCATGAACGTAAAACACAGACACATGTTCCCATTTCATCACAAAATATCAGATTTAAAATACTGCATATTATTTTTTGTCTCCATATCCCAGGACCTGTTTTGGCAAGGACTGTTAGCTTTTTTTGTAATAAAGTAGGCTGAGAAGCTGCACCTTTCCAAATTGCCCATGAAATGCTTGAAGTTTTGATATTCTCCATAACATCTGGAATTAGCTGCACAGCTCTTTAAAGAGCCGTGACATGGAGTCTCTGGGGTGGTGGCCAAAACCAATTTCAAGTTATAATATATCACAAATCAAAACAACTATATGTGCGCCTGCAGAGTGAGACAAAGAACACTCCCTAAAGTAAATTTTGACATTCTACCTCATAACACAAATTATCACACGTAAATATGATGCAAAGGATCGAACATTTAAAATCTTTTCCCAATGTAGTATTTTACACTCCATTGACTGATCTTCAAAGTGCAGTTTAATGGTTTCTGTTCAAAACATATTTTGCTATAAATACTGTATGAAATGTCTGGATGCATCACTGCCTCTGCTGCTTTCTGTAGCCAACTGCACATGTGTTTTCTTCTTTAGTGAGAGTTTTAGTTTTCAGGGCTGGCGGTAGTCTAGAACTTTTGATCTATCTATCTATCTATCTATCTATCTATCTATCAATCTATCTATCTATCATATGTTAAAGGGATGATATAATTAGGAGGAAATGCCAGCTAAAATATACCATTTTAAATTTAAAAAGGCTTTGAGATTCACCAGTTATAGGTACTTCAAGTAATTATAACTCAAGTCCTAAATTTAAAAAAATTAGCTTCCCCACCAGTTTTGTCATCAATGATGCCATTTCAGATGTTGCAGTGATGTTTTCAATGATGTCATAAAGCATGCTATGAGTGTTGTAGTATGAGAGGTAATTAGCAATTCATGGCTAAGGTGTGAGTTATAGGTACTTTAGGGTGCAAATTATAGTTCAACTGTGGATGGCGTGGGGTTGAGTGCAGGCCTGACAACGCACGGCTGACTATTTTGTGTAACAATATAAAGGGTTTTATTTTAAGTAAGACAGACCTACTGGCTTTGTCAAAGGGTCAGAACACCAAAATATAAAAAACAGTGGTCCTGTTGGCTTTATCAAGGAATCAGCACATCAAAATATATTAAGGAGACCAATTGGCTTGGTCAAAAAGTCACCAATAACTATAATCTAATGTACATTTCATAAATTCACACATTGCAATGTTTATTAGTAGTAATTGTCACAAAATACTTTCAATAAAGCATTTAGAAAAAACATAAATATGTCTTTGAGTCTTTTTTTAAACTTTTTAGGGCCACAAAGGGCAGCCATAGTATCAACCACAAGGGGTTCCAGCATTCCAGCTGAACAGAATATAGCTCCAGCTCAGAGACTTTGAAAATAGTGGTAAGCTCTCCTGGGGTCATGGATTCATTGACACAGACTTACTGTGTGTTTTTTAAAACAGTGCTAGGATAGCTGCTATGCTCCCTACAGCCCCCCCGCAACATTTTTAAAAAATGCTTGGAGATGTCCTTGCCTCTTCTAGGGGCACCACTAGAACCCAAAAATATCAATTAAAAGCACTCACAGGGCATTATGGGGCACTCTTTCAGGAGCAATGATTAATAAATGAGCGGCTCCCATCCTGGGTGTTGCAAGAGTTGGCTTTGCTCCCTCCCAGTGGGAGCAGCTTTTCTTTGCATTACCACCAGGTGAGAGCAATTCTGTGTTTCCCTGCCTGTGAGAGCATGAGCAGGGAAAAACTTTTCTTCTCTCAACCTGCGGAAGCTTTTCTGCTGCTCCTGCTAGGTGGGAGCCCAAAAGTCTTTCCTGCCAATCCTCTTGCGGGCAGAGCGGCGCAGGGATTCAGTCCTCAGGACACCAATATTGAGCCAGCCCCAGGGTATGGGATCTGGGGCCATTCCCTGGTTCAGGGAGGGGGACCTCATGCCCCTCCCCAAAATAAAATATGGCAGGCCCTGGGGGATGGGGTACCCCGGACTGCACCCACACTTGGGGAGGGGGCTGCATGCCCCCTTACCATTAAAATTAATTCAGCCCAGCAGCTGCGGTCCCTAGTGCAGTAAAAAGGCTGGGGGAGGGCGGCACACTCTCTCTCCATAAAAGCAATATTGGCCACAAGCCATACCCATAACCTGGCCCACACAGGAACGTATGTATTTCAAAAGGGCTGGAGCCCGCTCTTTTTTTCTTACCATGGATTTACAAATCCCCTGCAGATGTGCTGTACCGTTTTTAAAAACAAATTTTTTTTAGCCCAATGCCAAGGGTTTAGAGTATCCCTACACTGCCCCCAATTTCTTTTCTTAAATCTTTTAATAGGGGACTGAGTCCCATAGTCCTAATGTAAATGAGCTGGATTTTTTTTTAAATATATGGTTGCACTGTTCCCACCTGGGCACCCAATAAGTATTTGAATATTGGGGGCCACACCAGCTCCCATGCCTGTACCCATCACGGGTGAGGCAGTAGATGGCTTTTTTCTGTTTTGTGGGTGCCCCTGTTCCACCCAGGGCAACCACATCATGCAGAACCGTTAGGAACTGGGGGCGAGGCCCATTGCCCCTGCGGCAACACCGGCTCCTCTACCTGCACCCTTCCTGGGAGCAGGAGGAGCCAACTGTATTAGGTTCCTCCAACTCAGAAGTAGCAAATTTGGTTTCTTCTTCCACTGCGTGGGAGCAATCCTTGCTCGCAGATGGGAAGTTCTTCCTGCCTGCGCTCGTATAGGCAAGGAACAGCACAGCGTCCTAGAGAAAGAGGTACATGGGACACTGTCTTACATTGGGCTCTGTTGATGGCATCCTTGGTGCCCTTACATGGCTTTGGGAGGGGGCCCATGTCCCTTCCCTGAATACAAAATGCTTCAGCCCTGGGATGCGGACTCAGGGATGCTTACATGGTTTGGGGAGTGGGGCCCAATGCCCCCTATAAAAAACAAGAATCATTTAGAGAGGCCCCAGGTGTTAGGGTCCCAGGGGTCATTAAATGGCTTGGGAAGTTGGGCTGCACTCAGCTCTCCTCTTAAATTAAACAAGCAGTGACCTCATCATTCAGGCCCTGGCCCACTTAGGGGGGATTCAAAATGAAAAGTGCAGGAGCCCGTCTTATATTAACACTGCAGATCTGCGGTACCGTTTCAAAACATATATCTTTTTGGTCCCAGGAGGGTCCCTCTAGGATCCCTCCCACCAGGCCTAGGGGTTCAGGCTATCCCTACCCTGCCCCCCTATAAGTATTTTCTGCAACATCTTTGTTGATGTTGACGGCAGCCAGTCAGATAATTTTCTTTTGATTAATCAGTTTGCGGATCTTTAATGGTGTAAAATATACATACATTTTTAACTTAATTTCTCATAAACTACTAAATGGATTTACACTAAATCACAAAAAGAATGTTTTGTGGGTAAATACCTAGCTTTCTGCCAAAATTGGTGAAATTCCGTTCAGCCGTTTTGGCTGTAGATGTGTTTAATTGTCCTATGGAAAAATGCATGGGAAAAGGTGTTTGGGACCCCCACTTTTTTAGGCCCCCCCTTGATGGATCACCCCAAAACTTTACAGGAAGGAGATGAGGGTGATGGCACTTCGTTTTGGGAAGTTTTGTGAAGATTTATGAAACGGTTGCAAGATTATAAGCAAACCAAAAAATCTATTTCTATGGAAATGTGGTACGAACTATAAAGGTTAAAGTGAAGTTATAGTTAGGTATGGTAATAATGTTTTACTTTACGTTAAAAAAAGTCAGAAAGTCACAGTAAAAACAATGGTTAAAGTAACATTACAATTAGGTAAAAATGTCAGTTAAAACATAACATTTTAAACGTATTTTAAACTTTAAAAACACTGAAATTCATCAGTGATAGTTAACTGATGGAACTAGAACTCACGCTCTCACCATGCAGGGTGTTGTTATCAATGATGTCATAGAACATGTCATGAGTGATGTGATAAGTGAGGTCATAAGCAGTGCATGGTGGTGGCGCTGCACATTTATTTTTTTTTACAATATTTTGGGTGCCCTAGTCCAACCTGTGCACCAGTCCCACCTGGGGCACTCAGAGCGTTGTTTTTTCCCAAAAATTTGCTGGCAGCATGGTGAACCCATTCCCATGTTGCTGAGCCAGCTTCCTGCCTGCAAGCACACTCAGTGCTAGCGCAGGAGCCGGAACCTTCCTGATCCCTGTCCACTCCATGCTGGCAGGGAGCTGCAATATGCGTCCTGCTCCCCCGGTCACAGGGAGTGAGGGCACACCACAATGTTGGGGGGTGATGGTGCTCCCCTTTAAGGGTGGGCGGGAAACTCCACTCCGCCGGAGGAGTTCACAGAGTTTTGCTATGTTGTGATCTGCTTGGAGCGTGTAGAGTTTGGCAAAACTCCGCCCACTGCCAGCAGAACAGAGTTTACTTTTTACCAGCACGCGCACAATTTAATATGTTCGCTCAATGCCAGTTGATTACCCCAGTTGCCTACTAAGGCTGAGCTACTTTTCACTGTCTGTTTTGGGTGGGGATAAGGAAAAAGGGGGTTGACTGACAGGAATGCCGGATCCCACTGGCCCTGGTCACACCCCCGGTAGCACTGAGGAAGACCCCTTGGATTATGAGCCTTGCTGAGGTTCCTGGATTGCTCGGAATGTAAGTTTACTTTTTTTCTCATCTAGCGAGCTTGCCTCCCTTCACCTGCAGCCTGCCTGGCTATTGCTCAGCCTTGCGTGCAGCTGGTGGAGGAAGAGCGAAGGCAAAATAGGATCTGGCTGCAGTGCAGAGACAATGGAGGGAGCGTTTGTACTTCAGAGCAGAGCGACAGACTCCACAGGAAACCGGGGGGCGAAGCAGCATGGTGTGCACTGTGCAGCTGGGCTGGGGGACCCCGCTTCCTCGCCTTTCTCCCTCTCTACTGCCAGTGTCAGTTTGCGATAGTAGGGCAGGAAAGGATTGGTTGGTGCACTCCAGGAGACGGAGGTGTTGTTAATGTTTTGCCCGTGCCCAGTGTCTTGTTCCCAGATTTTTTAAGGTGTTTCATTGTTTCATTGTTACCTTGTGTTTGCTCAGATTGCTTGGTTTGTGTCTGCCCTGCAGAAGTCTGGAGTTGCACAGAGGATTGGAAGCTGCAGAGAGCATGGCAAACTTGTTAGAGGGTTGCTTCTTTCAGTAGTTGCCACTTATGTGTGTTATTTTTTTTATTATGCATGTGTGTATTTTTCTGGATCCAGTAGCGGCCCGTCCCCTGCCAAAGTGGCAGGGCAGGCCGGAGGAGGGAGCTGGGGAGTGGGGGGGGGGGGGTGATATGGTCTACATGTTTCAGCCAATATGATCCCAATTACTTAGCTTTCTTCAGGACCAGTGGTCTAGGTTGGTGGGTGAGGGTTCTTTTATAAACCAAACGGGTACCCTGCAAGGGAGACTTCTTTGATGACCTTTACTGTTTGATTGATCAAAGCTGCATTTTAAGTTCATCTGTCCAGGAAGCCAGAGAGAAGGTTGTGGGGCGGGGACCCCGAGCAGATTGAGGGGCAGCTCCCAAGCAGAGCCATTGTGAAAGGAAAAGGAGGGAAGCTGTTTGTGGCTAAGGTAGACTGGGCTATAACCCGGCCGGGAGTTGGGGGTGTTGGTGGGGATGGGGAGGTATTGCAGGCACTTTAAGCAATGTAAACAGAAGGTAACCTACTTCTGTTACCCACTTTTTTCTATCTTGCTTGAACCCTTCTGTACTTGGTATCAGTTGTTTAAAGCACTTTGGTATAATGCTTTTAGTCAAGTGGAAAATACGTCAGGTGTAGGTGTTTGGAATGCACTCATTCATGATATTGGTTATCTGCTTTAAAGATGAAACACGTTAGTACTTTCATCGCTGGGGGCAAGAGAATTTATTTTGTATTTTCAATTATTTTATTTGAAGTATTACATTACATGCTTTTTGTATTGTAGAATCACTGCAATTTGCACCTTGCGTCTATAAACAAGAAAATGAACCGCATTTTTTAGAAATGGTTCATTCTGTGCGTGTGTGAATACATTATGCAATTGAGTCAATGATGACTTCACTTTTCATCACTTTAGGCGTTATGGGTCTGAGTGAAATGCTTGTATTGCTGCGATCTATTGTAGAAATTGTTATATTAATTTGAAATTGGTTCAAACACCTTCTAGTTCTAGCGAAGCCACTTTACGGATTCGGAATGCAAACAGTGCAAAATATTGTAATTTCCGGTCACTGTTTTTCTTGAGAGTAGTATGTGCTGTGTAGCTCATTAAAGTAGTGGATTGACAATGCCAGACCTGTTGGCTTTCCAATACTTATATAGATTTGCAATCGTCTTTAATGGCGCTGCGGTGTTACCTCCTATTGTTTGAATTTTTGCTAACCTTTATAAGAACATCGTATGCATTTCATACGGTGGTGAAATTTACAGGGTGCCACACCTCTAAGCGTTGAAACAATACAACAAAATAATTCAAACAAACTTGTTGCAAAAGCAAATGTGAGCAAAATTCAATTAAAAAGCTCAAACAAAACCAGTATTACAATGGGATAGATAATGGAAAACAAAAACCTAAAAGGTGCCTGAAATGGTGCCTGAAATTCAGCACTTCCTTCTTAAGAGTGTGACTTTTAATGTTTTAGGAATGGGAACATGTAAGTTGGGGACACGATGCTACACAAATTAGGCCATGTCCACATGTTAAAGCTCTAATTTAGCAGGTGATTTACTAAGACAGGATGATCCCTTGGATGTGTGGTGTTGATAGTGTAGTAGGGAGGGATCGGGTCAATTACCACATGGACACCTACTGGTGGCTTTATATCTGACTGGCTTTGTATTAACTTTATTACATCATGCGGGGCATATCATCTGACCTCACCCATAAAGGTGTGTATCTCTGACCTCCCCGCTCTCTCTGGTCACCATGAGATGACTTTCCAAGTTACTACATTTCTCCTCAACTGTGAATAAACAAAACACATTGTTAGACCTGGCTTGTCCAGCGGGTTTATCCCTAGACTTTTTGCTTTTTGGCCTTCTGTTTTTGACCTGTTTTTGTTGGTTTTATGACTCTGGGCACTTTACCGCTGCTGATCAGTGCTAAAGTGCATATGCTCTCCCTGTAAACTGTGTTTATGGATTGGTGATTCCATGATTGGCATATTTGATTTACTGGTAAGTCCCTAGTACAGTGCACTGTGTGTTCCCAGGGCCTGTAAATCAAATGCTGCTAGTGGGCCTGCAGCACTGACTGTGCCACCCACATGAGCAGACTGTAAATGTAACTCAGTCCTGCCACTGCAGTGTCTGTGCGCAGTTTGGTACTGCCATGTTGACCTGGCAAGTGCACCCACTTGCCAGGCCCTAACCTTCCCTTTTCTTACATGTTAGTCACCCCTAAGTAGGCCCAAGGCAGCCCTGTAAGCAGGGTGCAGTGTATGTGAAAGGTAGGACATGCCCTGATATGTGTGGAATGTCCTGATAGTGAAATACTGCCAATTTCGTTTTTCACTTTTGCAAGGATACCTGTCCACATAGGCTAGAATGGGGAGTTTGCTTATAACATCTTATAAACATAACTACTCCTGGGAACAAGGTAGGAAAATAACGTTTAGTATGCCTGAACTCAGAATGTTAAAATGCATCTTTTAGTGAGGGTGATTTTTACATTCTGGGGTCGATTCCGATCTCGGTCGGAGGCGCACCTAACACCACTCGCCCGGGAAAAAAGCCAG